>WIPJ01000213.1:27196-37664 GCA_018155075.1 Cassiopea andromeda
ATCTACTCAAACATGCTCTTTATTGAGCATGTATTCATTAAGGTACATTATCAGTCCTACATGGACATCATTTCATTGCACCGCACATGCCGGGCAGAAAAAACCAAATCTGGCCATTCCTTCATAATGGCTGGGGGATACAATGATGCTTTTTCAACGAGCTCTTTTCATCACCCAGCTCTTCCATGCATTATTTCATGAGCTGGATATCATATTCTCATATCCATACACACAAGATCTGAGATTTATTATGTGATCATTACAATCAGTGCATCTCACCTGTTTGTGTGACATGCACATTTACATGAACAAGTGGAACACAAGTAACATGCCACTTTTCATAGTAAGCATCGTATCCTTTCATCTTTTATAAAGCCTACCAGTTCCACTCACTTCAGGTTTCTTATATTTGTCTACTATATTGTAAGTAACAACTCCATTTAGTATTATGTATGATTCCATTTATATAGGCTAAAATACATGGTCAGTATTTGTCATCAGTTATCGCCCATCAGTCTTTTCTGTCAATATTTATCTGTTATTAGGTGATGTTTTTATATATTTCTATTCTTACTGTAAATTTTTGGCGTTATGCTTAGCTGTTGCCTGAGTGCATGCCTATCCTTTTCGCCAGTGATTTTTGCAACCCTAAACCCTTACACTTGATATTTGGTAAATATGGGCACTATATATGATGCCCTAAGAGCTCCAGGGTTCTATGGCAGGCTACCTTTCATTTGACATTTCTCAAACCCTGGAATAAATGTTTCTTCTTTCATGCTGTATTTATTTCATTATATGCATTGGCAACTTAAAAGCTTTGTAGCACTTCTGCAATAATATTTAATTATGGGTGGTTTATAATTTATGGTGATTTATAGCTTGAAATGGCTATATGCTATGGTTGCTTATAGTTAAATAAATACGGTGCTGCAAAAATCACAAAGGGACTGCTCATATACTATGTGATGATCTTTTCCCATATTGACTCCTGCTTTTCTATACTCATTACTTAAATACCTTTGAACCAAACTCCAATGCGACGGACACCTCATTGACCTCTAGACATTCAATATAAAGAATATAAAGACCTTTCCACACCATCAGTCTTTCTTTTTCGCATCATCCAACATTTCCTTCCACAGCTCACACTCACATTCACATTTCCATACACCATCTCCACTTGCTTCATAAAATAGTATATGACCAGTTCCAAAGGATTACCCAAACAGAGGATGCTCCTTGACGTGGTGTTTTGGCTTTTCACCAATGCATCAAGTAACAATTTGATTCATCATACATTGCAGTTTTTGAGAGTTCTGCCATTGCGATTGTAGGTCTTAACCATCACATTAATTTTGTAGGAATTTAGTTTGTCACAGAATATAGTGTACCCTTTACTCACAGGAAGATGATATGAGAGAATAGCTTTTTAAATGGGTGCCCGCTAAACGCGGGCAATTCCACCCCCAACTGTGATCTGCAGATTAGCCTTGGACAGACAAGACATGTCTCCACTAACCTGTTCATGCTGAGAGCATTGTTGAGTGATGATAGTAAGTTACATTCTGCAAACCATGTTGATTGATGGCATCACAGATCACTGTAATTGAGTATGTGACCCCCTGCCATGCCTGGCTGGAATGTAGAAGACAATTGTTGACAGAATTGGGGTGAAATGATTGTGTAAAAATGATCGCAAACCTATGCTAGGCTACATGGTTGTGCATCTCCTTCTGTCCTTTATTGAACCATGTAGCCTAGCATAGGTTTGCGATCATTTTTGCACAATCATTTCGCCCCAATTCTGTCAACAATTGTCTTCTACATTCCAACCAGGCATGGCAGGGGGTCACATGCTCAATTACAGTGCTCTGTGATGTCATCAATCAACATGGTTTGCAGGATGTAACTTACTATCATCACTCAAAAATTCTCTCACCATGAGCAGGTTAGTGGAGACATTTCTTGTCTGTCCAAGGCTAATCTGCAGATCACAGTTGGGGGTAGGAGTGCCCGCGTTTAGCGGGCACCCATTTAAAAATGCATAAACTAAAAATCCTTAAACCAGCCAAAAATCGAGCACCTGCCTAACAAAAATAACACCCGCACGACTAGAAAAGACACCACTCAAGTGTGAAAACCGCTCAATTCGTAACACTGATGTGCAAAGTCTGACAAGTCTGATAAAGGCATTCATTTTCACACAGGGAAGCAAAGGATTGAAAAGGTATCAATGGCTTATTCCATTGATTCCAAACTTGGGACGTGTTACCAAAATGCAGTATACTAGGATGCAGAAAAAATTCCAAAAAAGTAGTCTTACAGAGTAACCATGGCAACAAGAAGATACTTAATGGTCTAGCAGATACGTGCCTGAGAAGCATATCCTTTAGGGGGCATTCACATATTACGTCACACTAATTTTTTCAATTTTTAGACACCCTACCACCCACTGTCACACTTCGTCACAACTTCAAAACTACCCAATCACCTCACCCCCACTGTGTGATGTCACATTATGAATTTCAATAGGATACATTTTCTGCTTTCGTTATAATGGGTTTATTAATTCGTTGTAAAAAGCCAGACTTTATTTTTGAGGCCAAATGTGCTAAATATTGTGTTGTTGAAAAATTTGACATCACATTCCAAAAACAACCCACCCATCCTTCACCCCACTAAGACCCCCACTCCACTTGCATGACGTAATATGTGCATGGTTTCTTAACATTAGCTTTAAGATTGTTATGTTAAGGCTATTCCTAAGTGGGACTGGAACAATACGATAGATTGTGCAAGTAGAGTAACAAGCAGCACGTTGCATGAAAAATATCACTAACATCAGAAAGTGCATATTTGACATTTCATAAAAGCAAACAGCACGAGTAAAACCCTTGAAGAACAGTAAAATTGCTGCTTCTCCACCTGATTTTCAATTTTAAATATAGGGCATAACATTGGAAGGATATGAGAGAAGAATGACCACTTCTCACGCAGAAGGCTGGCTACAGTCACTGATATGATGCTATGAACATTCAAATGAATAGAAAGAAGAGGTTGTGATAAATGGCTTAAATAATCTTGTTTGCCTCAATACTTCTCTGGGAAATGTATTGACTAAGATATTACGTAAATACTGGATATCAAATTAGATGTTTAGACGTCGCACAAGAGAGGAACTTATTGATAGTGCTCTAAAGTCGAAAAATCTATTGTTGCATTAACGTTAGTAATCCTAAGATCTATGAAACACAACTGAAAATTAAAAAACATATTAATGAATTATTTGCAAAACATTTGCTTTGAAAATCGTCATTTATTAACCACATGTGATCAAAAATGCAAAAGAAGCAAAATGAAAGAAATACCTTAAGCACCTGCGTTTTCTATTATAGGTTCAAAATGTCATCGACAAAAAGGAAAAAGTCGATATACATTTGTCTACAAAAAATAAGGGGGAATCTATTTGCGTGCTGTACTTGCTAGATGAAACATTAAAAAGACACGCTTGAAACAAATACCTGTGCTTAGATATTAAAAAATAAGGAAACAGAGCAAGGAAAATAAAGCTCTATCAATCTATCGTCGAAAGTCTACGAGATGTGTAGGGGACTTTGCATGTGTGTTGATACACTCATGCTTCGTGCATATTTCGTCAAATCTAGTCTTAAATGTTTCTTAAAGGTAAATACTTCTAATTACAATAACAACCCAGATTAAGCAATTTTAATGCAAGATAAAGGATGATTTAATAGTAAAAACAGTTTTTGAAAGGTATTATTTGAAACTCAACCTGCCATGTTTCTTAATTTTTGCCTAAATACTTAAATTTCTTCAGCATAAACTCTTGGATGGATTTTAATAGTACAATAGATTGATCTCTTAGTACTGAAAACGCACTTGCATTACAAGACCTAAAGCCTATCTCCTTAGTTCTAGGGCCTTTTTCAATATTCAGTATTCAAAACTTTAAGATGACTATGCATGATTATATGGAAAACATGCATACAAAATGGGGTGCTCATAATTTTTGCCTAATTTCAGCTTCGTGTATCATTTTAATATTCGTACTCACATTAATCTCACCACACCTATTAATTTCCCGTTGTCCGAGAGAGGATGGTAGAACAAGATGAAGATCATGAACTACGGTTTCTTCCCTTTTCTGGGCATGAACTTTATGCCTTCTTGAAAGGGCCTGATGCGAAACACAAGCCAAGTACTTTATTTCCACAAGGAAACAGTGCAGCAGAAAATTCTATGAAACCACATCAAAAAGCTATTCCACACAACAGCTATGAAAAATAGAGAGTGGAAACAGATATATCCATAACAGAAAGAGAGCAAACGGTCAACGGCATTTAATCCCAGATGATATCAAGATAAAGTGAGAAAAGGAGTCAACTGAAATTAACATACTACTACATAGGAAGCTTCTTGTTTTCATTTGAAAAGAATGCTGAAGGAACTTTCATACCAAATGAGAGTATAGCATAAATTTCTTCAGCATAAACTCTTGGATGGATTTTAATAGTACAATAGATTGATCTCTTAGTACTGAAAACGCACCTGTATTACAAGACCTAAAGCCTGCCTCCTTAGTTCTAAGGCCTTTTTCAATATTCAGTATTCAAAACTTTAAGATGACTATGCATGACTATATTAAAAACATGCATTCAAAATGGGGTGCTCAAACGGACATGTTTAACACAAACCATGAAAGAATAATACTAAGTCAATGTATCTTCATTTCGTAAATATTCACCAATGTCAGCCTGATGAAAGCAAACAATATCAACTGGATCAGCATGACGACACTGCTCTGTTGACCTTGCAGTTGCACCAAATCCCTAAAACAATTTTGTCATTATAAATACAAAATATAATAGCTATAGTGGAAACAATTTTCATTCTAGAAGCCTGCATAGGTAAAAAATTTCATTTAAACACAAAAGCTACCATTTTGAAACACTCAGGTCCCAGTAAATAGCTAACTATAACAGATATTTAAATGTAAAGCTTACGTGATAGGCTATTAGGTAATTAACTAAGAAGCCACCATAAGCAAATCAGTTGGCAAAGATAAATCTCATCATGTTGAGCTTGTTTTAGAGCTGTAATCAGCTACTATCAATTAACAAGGCATGTGAAGGTGCATTTATCAAGTTCTATAGTCAAGTTCAGTTGCTACTAGTGCCTTTCACTGAAGGCCGATTAGTTTGTATTTAATAATCAGTCAGTAGATTCCCAGACTGATTATTCGGGATGAGGTAAATTAGTTGGTTACTTGGGAGGATTCAAATTTTTAAATTATCTGGGTGTAGTCAAATTCTCTGGCTATCCAACGAGTTGGGTGAAGTCACATACACCCATTATCAGTTAAGTTGAATAAATTGATTCTCTAGCTGAAGTGCAAATAATTTGGCTGTTAGTATGTCGATAATTAATAAAATTGTCCTCTATAATGCTACTTTGCAGCAGCAAAACAGACAGTTTCCTCATGTTACTTTTCCAAGGAGCCTGCTCATAAGGAACTTGGTAACAGAAAAACCTTACATCTAGCCACACCTATAGTGGCACCAACCATAATTCTGACCACATCCATATTCACCAAGTAATCTACTATACATTTGACCATGCCTATAGCGAAGCCAACACAAATTTTGACCCCACCCATGTTTACCGAATAATCTAGTATGAGGTCACTCGTTTAGCATGCACTCATGGAGGGCGAGGGGGTCAAGCAAAAGCACATACGCAAAAAAGTTTCTTTTGCATGCATTTTGTAACATTTTCATATGCAAGGTACTTCTATCATACTTTGTTGTCTTTTGCAATGACTTTCATGGTTGTTTTATAAAACATTTGCTATGATTATTTTCCTGTATCTGAAATCTTTTATGGACTTTTTCTCTATGGAACTATTGATTGGATATTGATAAACATTCCCATTAGAAAGGGGCGGGGATCAGCTGGGTAAGAGTGTGCATACAAAGGGGGGTCATAGCAAGCATGCATGTGTATATGACAGGAGGAGGGGGGTTAAAATTTTGCCATTTTGGTGCATTAAGTACTACTTAAATGACCCCTACCTATAAATCAGACCCAATAGCTGAATTGTGAAATCATAAAATGTGGACAGTCCTAGTAGATACTTGGCAGGGGTGGACTGGCTGGTCAGGCAAGTTGGGTGAATGCCCAAAGGGCTGGCTGCATACAGGGCCGCCAAGAGATTTCAGAGTCTAGCACAAAATCTGGTTATCAAACATGGAAAATTGCTGCTAGTCGTATGAGGCTCCGTAAGTCTTGAGGTCCTGGAGCAATTTGCCTCCCCCTGCCTCCTTTCTTGGTGGCCCTGGCTGCACGAAGAAAGAAAAGAGTCAGACTTTGAAGCCAAGAATCAAAGCAAATGCAGTGCTGCCTTCTATATTACAATGTAAAAAGACTCTACAAGAGCACAAAGAACTTTGCAATAAATGTATATCAAAGAGTTTATATAAAGCTGTGGATTTATTAGAAAGTTATAATTTACTTAGTATTTCTGCCCACTGTCTTAATTTCTACACATCAAGGCCTGAAGTAAGTGTACAGTTGCCACACTTCATGCAGCTGCAAATCAAAACTGTTCATTTTGCACTTGATGAAAATGTGTTCTTATAAATAGGTTATCTGTTGGCTACTATTAGTGGTCTTGGAAATTCAAGTAGTCATCTGTGAAAGAAAAATTAGTGGGGAGAAATGGGGCACTCTGCTAAGCTTCCTGTTTATAAGAGTCCTTTGATAAGCTTATCAAGAAAACTAATTAAATCACTAAAGTCCATTTTCCAAGAAATCTTAGCTTGATGAATATGGTGAAAGGTGTTTCCTACACTTTCCAGCAGTCTAAAAGGTATGGTTAGCAAACATTTTGGGGGGCTTCCCCCAGACCCCTTTTTCCTATCTTTCCTCAGAGTCTTCACATTATTTGTTCTCTCACATTCCACCTTTGCGAGAGTAAATAGGCATGACTAGGCCATACCAATTTTTTGCCTGGCCCTTTAACTGTATGGTGTAACAACAGAATTCTGAGGAAAATATCAGACATAGGATCAGCATGGAATGCAACCTGGGGTTTGCAAAAACAGTGGTGTTGGAAAATCATGTCAAATTAATATAAACTTTCTTAGGGCTCAAAAATCAAGTACTGAACTTCTGGGTAAAATTTTTACTTTTAGATTAACTATTGCCTTTAGTTCCCCTCATGCTCAACACAAGAGTCCAAAAACTATGCCCATATTTACACCAAAACGTGTGCATCTGTGGACATCTCTTATTTTTGGCTCTGCTATACATCCTAGGCTGATGTATTCAAAGTGAGTCCTGGCCAAAACATTTAGCCAGTATGCCTCTGCTACTTGGCACATAAAGGTAATGATATGGTACAAAAAGTCAACAAAAACTACCAAATATTACTCACTAGTGGAACATCCCCCATTGAATAAACAACAACACCTTGATATTGTGGTGTGTTGTCAGTAATCCTTCCAAGTCCTGATTTCAAAACATGGTTTCCATAAAGAAATGATTGTTCTGCACCAGGCTTTACCCATAGTTTACACTGATGAAGGAACAAAAAAGTGCTATAGTGATAATTAAACACCAACTATATTATGAGACACAACGTGAAGGGAAGGAGAATAAAAGATGCCCAGTGCAGAGAGTGAGAGGAAGGTGTGGGAAGGAACAAGAGCAATTTGTGATATATGATTGGTTAGAGATAGAATGTTTCAGGTGCATAGGAAAATAGAGATTATTTGATAAATATGCAAATGTTATAAAGAGCTTTATCCTGCTTTATTGTTGTTGTTTAATTTGGGTTTGTGTTTACACTGCAGCAACAACATATGATTTAGCAATGGCTGGGGCAAACTGCATATGATATAATGTGAAGTCCATGCCTAAAGACATGTGACCATGTCCAAGTACATGCAAAAACCAGATCACAAGCAAAAATTGCCTATGCCATCAACACTGCTGAATGTACAATCACACATGATGAATGCAGACCCTTCCTATTTTAGATACACATGCATGTGCAGTGGCCAATAAATCAGAACTAAGACTCACACAGAGATTGTCACACATGTGAATTGATGCTTGTGCATCATTTTCTTCATTGCACCATTGAATTCATGGTGCCTCACTATGAAATTTTCAATCAACTGTGTCAAAACATGAATAATAGCCAAAGGAGCTGATGGGGCTATTTCCCTTCAACTCAGCATAAATTCATCATAAATCAGCATAAATTATTACACAATAGGGATCATTCATTTGATACAAAACACTTCCAGGGGGAGGAAAGGAACCTTGATTTGTCACCCTATCATTTAATCCTCCTGGAGAGCTATAGTGCAGAATGCTACAAGAGGGAGAGGGAGGTCTTGAAAATCATAAATATAGTGCTACATAATGTGTGAATGGCCCAATAAGGTTTGCAGGCCATCATCTATATTTCAGATAGTAACTGTACAAAAAAACTAATTTCAAACAATCAGTTATTGGAATAATATAAAAGGAAGTAGAATGCAACTATACCTTAGCATATGGAGCTAGAAAATCTAATGCAGTAATTTGCAATTTGAATTTTCCAGATTTTGTAAACTTTCCAAAACAAGTACCCAAATTGATGAGATTATCTCTTCCTATATTAGTTGCCTTTTTCATAATTTCTTCTCTGTGAAAGAATTTTATATGTAAGCAATAGAGTACAATACACAAGCAATAGAGTACAATACATAAGCAATAGAGTACAATACATAAGCAATAGAGGACAATACATAAGCAATAGAGGACAATACATAAGCAATAGAGGACAATACATAAGCAATAGAGTACAATACATAAGCAATATAGTACAATACATAAGCAATAGAGTACAATACATAAGCAATATAGTACAATACATAAGCAATAGAGTACAATACATAATCAATATAGTACAATACATAAGTATGGCAACAACACATAAATAAAACAGTACTGCTACTAGAACTTATACCACTGTAGTTATTACTAATGTGTTGGACAATCTCATTTCTATACAAACACATAAAAACATGTTATCAGGAAACTATTGGATACTGTGCTTTTAGAAAACAATATCTGCTGGAGATATTTCATTGACATATGTAAAACATACAATCCCTGTCAGAAGTCTTGGAACACTTGTACTATTTCCGCTGCTCATTTAGTAGTATCTCACTCTCCTCCTCAAAACAATACTGCTATATAAAGTGTTGACAGGAACAAAAAAAGTTGCTGTGCTTGCAGATACTTCTCTGACAATAAACACTTATTTCAACATTCTTTTTAGGGGGAGATTTCAATTGTTCGACATAGATAAGAAAATTAGAAAATTATTTTTATCAGAAATTATGCATTAATTTATTGGTGTTCCAAGGACTTTTGGCAGAGATCGTATGTAATCTAAGCTTCTAAGTCTTTTGCAGCACAAATATCTGATAGCAAAGTTTACAATTCTTCTGAGAATGAAGTGCACTTCTGTACAAAACATGCTCTTTAAAAATAAAAATGCAAATCAAGATAAATGACTACTAGAATGAACATATTCAATAAATAAACAAATAAACAATACAAAGATACAATGGCAATAATGAGTAGAAATACAAACCTTGAAAGTGTTCATAAAAAGTTAAATACTCAAACTTCAATCAATAAATTACCAGCATAAATAACAGTACATAACATGACTATTCTTGGGGTACTGTGAATGGTGGGTTAGGGGACTATAGCTCCCACCATGAGGTGAAAAATTCTTTCTTCTAGTTTTTCTGCAGTTATAGTCCAGATCAGAAATTTTTTTGGTGCTACCCTGAATTTCCATACAAGTAGTGTGCTTCTGCATGCATGCAAAAACAATAAACATGGCATATCCACCACTAAAAAATTGTGCCTCATAAATGTGAAAAGCATAGAACATAAAACAGTTGTACCTACTTTACATAATATATCCTATCTTTGTGTAATCTGAAGCAATATAATCCATCAGGTCTATCAATCAGTAATTTCGCATTTTCTCCAATACTATAAGGGAAGAAGGAAAAAATATTTATTGAAGACGTCTAGCATAGCTGTAAATTGACAAAAAATAGCTACAAAGGACTTCCTATAGTTCTAGAATGTGACAAGTTATTAAAAACTCCCTGGCCACAAGAAAATGGAGGTGGATTGGTTGCTTCGGGATAGCACCAAATCGCGAGATAGGAAAGTGTTTGGGAGGGAAGAGTTTTTGGGGGAAAGGTTTTAGAGGGAGGGGTTGAGGAGAGAAGGGATTTGGAAGGAAGAGTTTGGAGAGAAGGGTAAGGGACAAATCCGCTCAAATGGCACGTGTTGTTTTGTGTTCCCTATTATTGAGCACGATATCAAACCTAGCAATCTCACAGTCAATAACACAATAACCGAT
>WIPJ01000213.1:47588-66380 GCA_018155075.1 Cassiopea andromeda
ATTGAGAAAGATAAACTATAAAGATTCGAATTGCTTTCAAGCTGAGAGATATAATTTAATAACTTTGAACTCATTGATTTTGAGGTATTGGCAGGAAACTCTTTAAATTCGAAAGAGTTTCTTTCCCTTAAGCAATTCTTTATCTCTGTCTTTGATGCTTTTTGGCATTTAAGTTACTGATCGAATAGTTTATTTATTGACAATATCAAGAAAGTATCACATTGAATATCCTCTGATTTTAGCAACTACTCAAATTTCTTGCAGATATATGCACTAAACTCAATTTTGTCAGACATTGAGAAAAGCAATTATGAAAAGTTTAAAGAAGAAAAGGGTTTGCCCGTGTAAGATAGTTATTTCTACTTGAATGAAAAAGACTTGTATTTAATTAATAATTTAATTCCTTTTGTTTTTTTATCTTGCATCAACTTAATTGTACATTTATGTGTTTATGCGTGTATAAAATTCACTAACATGAATGATAGCGTTAAATTAACTAAAATCTTGTTTCTAGCCTGTTTTACAAAATAAAGCATGGTATTTTAAAGAACTGTAGTATTTTAAAAAGGTTTCCTGTAAAAATGTATGATATATTATGTACAGTAAATGGTAGGATGTACAGTACATGGTAGTATTGGACTGCCATGCTAAGGAATCGTTCCTGATCGAAGCCTTTATCTTTAGAGAATGAATTTAACTTTAATTGATAGCCCTATTAGATGCAGGATGAACATCCTCAAATTTGTACTAAGCTCCAAACCTTTATCCTTAATACGCTCTCCAGCTTCTTTAGATCTAGAAGGTGACTATTTTTTTCAGTGACGCACTTCATTTTCAATAAGCTTCTTGAGAGGAGAGGCAAAGTCTGTCTGTACCATCACATTCTGGGGGGAGTGTAAAATTTTGCCTAATGATTAGTCTCTAAGCCAGTAATTGTGCTAGGAGAATGCAAAATCATGCCAGGTTTGCTATTTGCTGGGGCATTGCTTTTCTGTTCCCCCCTAAAATTGCGTGCCTAAGTGAGATGCTACAATGTAATTAGATAGTTAGACGTATTCTTGTAAAGTGTTTTGACTCCCAATATTAATGCGAGCACATCTCATTGGAGCTTCACTAGTGCCTTAAATTGGCTGCAATTAGGATCGCATAAGCAAGAAAGAATTGACGTCATTGATTTTCATTTGCTTCATTGCATTGAATTAGACAGCATTCGAGTGTTTGCTGCTTCTAGCTCCGTCCAGAAATTTTTAGTTTCATGTAGAAATAATGGCCTAATCGAGGAAATATCCTCAGTGTAGTATTTGTAGTTTTTTAGTTTTATTTGTCTCTGTAGATTTGCAATTAAAATTGGGGTGGCGAAAATGATTTTCATAATATTTAATAATTATATTTAACTTTTAATCTAATGCAGTTTCATTCTTCGTTTCTGGTTGCCTTCTCCATCTAAATTTGCAAGTCTTGTGCTAGATGGCTGAAAATGGTGCCCACTTCTGTTGCAGACATAGAAATAATTTCTATGCTTGTAGATCTATTCAATTTCAGTCTTTTCCGTAATACTCCTGTACATAAGGTGCATCAAATCAGTGTTTTAGCATGGAATACCACGAAAGTGTGTGGATGCGTGCATCCCTTTGATTTCAGGTGCAGTTACGTCTGTAATACCTAATTATAGTCTAAGAATAATCTTAGGCTCAAAAACAAAAGTATTTGAAATATTGGCTCATTGAGAAAATTAGGTACAGTATAATCCGGATTTAACGAACTTCAAGCGACCGACCAATTTGGTCGTTACCTCTGAAGTGCGTCATAATCGAAGCAAGCAGATATCGACCAGATAACTATACCACACTACTACCTATTGAGTGACATATACTTTTAGGAACTTTTGAGTCTGAAATACCTGAGAAAACGTTTCTTCTGTGCAAATTTGGAAGATGTGGGAAATCAAAACACATCTACAATAGTGCACTTTTGATTAGAAGCCTCATAATTAGCAGCATCAAAGATTAAAGAACATCGCAGCATGTTTTTGAACAGGTAGTTTCAGTGAGTTCTGTTGGAAACTTTTTCACGTGTAGTACTCCTTCCCAATTCATCGTACGTTTGGCTTAGCATTCGCTGTAGAGTCATAGTTAAGAGTTACGAGTTCAGATTAAGAGTATACAGCCAGGAGTTTAATGTTACGAGTTTAAGTTAAGAGTTTCAATGCAAAACAAGATTTATGTACTTATTGTAAATATTTGGTTGATTCAATTTTATTTTATTTTATTTCCAACGAGAAGTTAAGTTTATTGTCAGGTCTTGCACTGATCTACAAGAGTATAAAGTTTACAACATTTTCTTCGTTTTTGATTCGATAATTAGCGTTATATGTCATTTAATTCTTGCTCTCTGTCACTAATTAGATGGCACACATAAGGACAAATGCAAATGTGTGATTACTTAAGTTATTTTTGTCAAGCTATAGCACAGAGGCGTGCTCCCAAAGTGATCAGTAACCCCTTTCTTGGTAATAAAAGCAATTTCAAAGATAGCACAGATTTACATGATGAATCCGAAAACAGACAATGCCAGGAAACCTGAGAATTACGTTATAACCGGAGGGATTTGTCCTGAGGGACCACAAACGAGTTCGTTATAACCGAAAGTACGCTATAACCGAGTACGTTATAAACGGAGTATTTTTATAAGGGTTTTTATAAGGGATTGCATGAACCTATATGACGGGACCAGCAACCAGGGTACGTTATATCCGGAGGTACGTTATAACTAGGGCAGTCAGATTTTTTCACTTCATTTTTCAAAATTTTGACCTAATTTTGACTTTTACATATCCCCAAGTCAAGCCATTCTACATGGGTTTGCATTAACACTCTTCCTTGCTCTTAGCATCTAAATAGTCTGTTGATACTACAGAAATTTACCACAGCACGAAAAAGCGGCAACATAATTTTGACATGCTGAAAGCTTTTTTCGTCCGACACTCATCAGAGTACGAAAACGTCGGATAATGACCTAAAGGTAAACCTAAATATATATCCAGATGCAGTAATGTGTTAGGATGCGTCTAATTACTTCACATTAGCATGTTGCCGCTTCTTAGCATCTCTTAAACACCATTCATTTGTAGCATTTCAAAAATATAGGTTTGAAGTTGCACAGATTTTCCCCAAAGACAAGATTCTGAATCTATCTGATAGCCTTCAAAATAGCATATTTGCTGGCGAATATTTTCTCCACTAGTTACATTTAATCTCAGTAGCTACAAGAATATCAGTAAGATCAAGAAATGAAGGTTATTGAGAAGAGATTAGCCACCACGTAAACGCAAGCTTGCCTGGCTTGATATTATAAAGTAAGCTACTTACATGCATTACACTCTGTTTTTGAATTTTTGACGGTATTGACTATATTTGACTTTATTCCAGAAAAATAAGATTTTTGACTTTATTTTGACCAAATTTGACCTTTAGATTTTTCGACCGCCCTAGTTAAAATCGAGTATGTTATAGCGAGATTGTACTGTATTCATATAGGTAAAGGAGTGTATGAGGCAAGGGCGTAACTGGAGGAGATGTCCAGAGGGGCAAAACCTGCCTGTATAATCACTTTGGAGGAGCAGAAGCCTTGTTTTCTTATGTAAATCTCCAGGTTTATAACTCTGTTTGGGGGGGGGCAAAGCCACTCAGAGTGTATCATTTGAAAGCCATTGCCCCTTTGCCCCTCTGCAAGTACGTGTCTGGTACGAGGGTTCAGAATCAAATGTTTTTCCAATCACGTTTTTTCTACTTTGAGTATTTTTGCTGTTACAATATAACGTAACATCATATAACACAACAAGCACAACATAACATAACACAGCATAACATAACAGAACATAACATAACAGAAGCACAACATAGCAGAACACAACATAGCAGAACATAACATAACACAGAATAACATAATAGAACATACATAGTACAACATAACATTGCAGAACATAACAGAACACAACATAGCACCACAAACGTAGCACAACATAACGCAACATACATAACACAATATAGCACAACTTAACGTAAAACAACATAACATAACACAATATAACACAACATAGCACAACCCAATATAATATAACACAATATAGCATAACACAACATAACATAGCACAACATACCATAGCACAACATAACACAACATAAAAAAATTTACTTAGGCCAAGGGCCTATTCCAGTTCTAATTATCTAAACTGAAGAACAAACATTATAGTGTCGGTGGGACAATCTGTCGTCAGTGATCAGTGCTGGGGTTGGATGGAATACAGAGTGACTAGATTGGTTGGTTTTGTTGTTTTTGTGACAGGGGTTACATGAAATTTTATGTACACGCGATTATCCAAGATGGAAGAATCTTCTCAAGTCCCAAATAATCTCCTAGTTAGGAAAGGAGGGGGGAGGTAAAAACTATTTGTTGCAAAGTTGAAAACTAAGGTTGGTGGATCTGCATAAAATTCAAGTCAAAATTGCTATTTAAAACTAATATTCAAAACTAATCTAATAAAATTATTCATTGAATACTAATAAACTGTTGTTTAATATCCAAATAAGGAAAAATAAATTTAATACTGCTAGTTAGGAGCTTAGCTATCGTCGTCTGATTAGGCCAGGTATCAAAACAGTTAGTTAGTTAGTTTTGTACACAGCACAAAATAACATAACACAACATAGCACAACATAACATAACATAGCACAACATAACATAACACAACATAACTTAACACAACATAACATAGCACAACATAACATAACACAACAAAACACAACATAACATAGCACAACATAACACAACATACAGAAGTTCTGCTTAGGACAATAGCTTGAAGAAGTACTTAGATCTTTATTTTATGACGTACAGTTTGCTGTGGTATATTTGGACCCTCAACGCATGAAAATTGTCGAAGAGTGCCTGTTGTAGTTGTATTGTTTATTAGTTATATCGGGGGCTCCAGGGGTTATAAACCAAAAGCATCACGATAGTTAACAGGAATTCGTATACTTACTTTATAGACCATCAGTCTATCGTATTGAATTACGTATGTGAAAGGGTTAAATGATTACTATAGATATTCTTCTTCTTGTCCATTGCCTACTAAGACCGTAGGAGCACTGTTGAACCCTCCAATCTTTTTTCCAATCTTGTCTATCTTGACCTACCCTATCTGCCTCAATTGCTGATAACCCAGTGCATTTTCTAATGTTCTGTATCAAAGTTACCATTGGTCTGTCCCTCGCCCTTTTCCTTGGTGCTCTGTCGTGCATTATGTTGCGTGCGAGAGGAAGTTTGTCATTGTGCCTTGTGACATGTCCAAACCACTTTAGCTAGAGGATATCAGTTTCTCATCTGTGGTCATAAAGTATCCGCTATATGGGGGTGCACAATTTTCCAAATATTAGCCAGAAGAATTTATGGCCCACCCTAGATTCTTGTCTAATCTTTTGTGGCCCAATAACAAAATCAGGATATATTTCATAACCCCATAAAACGTGGGAATTATCTGATGAAATATCATTTGGCGCAGTAGCGGAATCATTGTCATCATTACCCACCATCATGGAGACTATGTCTGCTTGAATAAGATTCATCTGTTCTTTTTCTTTATCATTACTACATTTTTCAAGCCATGCTGAGTGTTACTCCTTTCAGTAATTTGTGTGCACTCTTTTCTGTTTTAAGAAGGCAGTTTGTGAAAATAATGAGGCTCAAGAGTGTTGAGATCTAAGAATAAGTTGAAAATAATGCAAGACTCAAGCTTCATTCAGAAAATTTAAGTATACAGGGGCTCAGTGAAAAAATCAGGAATTCGTAAAAAATTGTACTTATTCAAAACATAAATTGTTAATAAGTTTAATTTTCGAGCTCCAAATCTTGCCAGCCATCCATCACCTTTTGCAATATTTGCAACATCGTATGAAAAGATAATAATTCTACAACGCTTTACTATAGTCCCTAGCTTCTGTCCATATTTGCTTGCATTAAGTGGAAAATAATTTTCCATCATTTTACGCTATGCAATCCATTTTGCAAAAAATATTTCAGTAGCCCCACAAAACGGACCTGATATTTTTCGTAGCCCCACAAAGATATGGTAGCATTTTCCATGGCCCATCCAAATATCGTCCATCCCCCATATAACAGATGCTTTGTGACCACTCCCTAAGTGCAAGCTTCGTCAGAGATCCACCCTCACTATTGTCGTCATAGCCTTTTGTTAAAAAGAGTTCTATAGTTGATCATGGAAAGAAAAGTCATTATATCTAAATGTGAATATCTCTGTTGTCTACTCGGGGCTTTATAACAACAGCTAACCAGCTAATCCAGTATCCTTTATCTCCAAAATAATTGTTCAGTTCATTTTTGGTTGTGCTTAATGACTTGGCGTTAAATATATCCTCTGGAAGTTGATTCCACCCATGTGGAGCTCTGATACTGTAAAAGCGTTCTGGTAATAGACCGAATACGCATGCGCAACAGGGGAAGTAAACAAGCGAAGCAATTTAACTGGTGCCAATGAATCTACACAACTTTATTCCAATTGCAAGATTAAACGGTACTGTGAGGAAGCGCCTTTTTAGTATTCTTGTCAGTGAATACAGGGAAAATTCTAGTCTAGCTTTTGAGAGAAAAGAGTCTCAATGGTTGCATAATGAGTGCAGTGAGCGCTGTATAGTAGCAACTTCTTGTCATTCGAAGGTGGAGGAGGCTGTCAAGATGCCACTTGATTTTTCCACCAAGAGATCGAAGTTAGAGAAAGGAAATTCACCGCAGACGCTTGAATACAAGAGCATGTCTGAGTCAGGGCACTTTGGGTCCAGTGATGGTATATTTAAAGAAGATGCGACTAGCCTATGTAACTCTCAAAATCAAGAGGCAAGAAAAAGCAAGCTTGCTAGCAACCAAAAAAGGCGCAAACCAAGGATATTTAGAAGATTTTTACGATATTTGGCATGTAACCATGATGAGGTATCGGGGAAAAATAGCTCTAAATACTGCAAGGGTGAGCTTTCTTTGTCAGACAGGTTTAACACAGATAATGCAGAGAAAATTGTATCGGATGGTGACTCATTAAACTTGAAGCGTGTAAAGGTAGAAGAGACTGTCAGTGCTGTTGATACCAAAGAAAAGGAATGTGTTTTAGATATTTCTATGGAAGCTACAAAGGAAAAAGTATGTTTTCATGATAGTTCAGGAAATACATGTGTGAGAGAATGTCAAAACAACCCCAATTCCCCTGCTATTGGATGCAAAGAGGATGATAATGCCTGCTGTCACAATTTAATGCCTACACTAAGGGTAGAGGGTGTTTGTGACTCACAAACTGTGCCTAATTTATGTTCTGAGCCCAAAGTTTATCCAAGGGAGCCAGAAGCAAAGATTTCTAAAAATTTTCCTGAATCAGATGATGACCTATATCTGAATTGTTTGTTTGACCAGAAAAATGATAATGTTTCAGGAGGTAAAGGTTTTAAAAATATGACAAGGGTTGAACAATCCAGAAAGAAAGGGAGAAAGAAGAAACTGACAAAGAAAAGCAAGGGCAATTATGGAAGAGTACCTGAAAATGGACCAGAATGTAATGACAAGAAAAGAAAACAGAGAATGCCAATTAGTACTCCAAATTACTTTTTAGCTTTGAAAGTTGATAACCCAATAATATATGAAAATGTTAAGAAGTTTCAGGAGAATATTGTTAATGAAGAGCCATTATTGAAGGATGTGATGATTGCTATCCCAACTTTGCACTTGACACTCTTGGTCATGTCATTGGGTAGTGAAAATGATATTGAAAAAGCAAAAAATGCTCTTCAGGAGTCTAAAGAGAGCATTCAATGTATTTTCAGCAAATGTACCAAGGAACTGACTTTTAGTGGTATAGAGAATTTTAGAAATAAGGTAGTGTATCTTGGATTAGAAAAAGAATCTCAACAGGGCATGCTGTGTAGCCTTCAAGAAGGTGTAACTGCTTTGAAAAATCTCTATGCTGCAAAAGGCATTGACACAACAGCTAATAGAAAGACAGAGTTTGTTCCTCATGTTACAGTGATGAAAATGAGTAAAAATATTGTGAAAATGAAGAAGCATGGAATCAGACATATTGATGAAAAGTTGTACAAGGATTTCTTAACATGTGAGTTTGGTAAACAGAAATTCTCAGAATTGTTATTATGTTCAATGCTTAGCAAGAAGGATGATGAAGGTTTTTATAAAGTTTTAGACAGAATAGATTTAGGCATGAAATAGAAATTTATTGATTTAATGCATAGGAATGTGAATAGCTTAAGTGCTATGCATAGGAATGTGAAAAGCTTAAGTGCTTTTCTGAAAGTCCTTAATTTGAGTTGTATTTTGAGGAGTGTTTGTGCTTATCCACTACATACCTAGCTGTGACTGAGGAATGGTGCTTATAGCAGGTACATACCTGTGGGGGACATATGTGAAGTTCTGCCATAAATAAAAAAGTTGCATGGTTTTGCCTCCCAACGGATTTATTAGCCTGGAGATTTATATAAAAAGATAATGCTTTTGCCTATCCAAAGTGATTGTACTGGCAGGTTTTACCCCTTCAGTACATTTCTTCAAGTTACATGCTTGGGTTATGAGCTCAAACTAGTGAGAAAAGTATTTCATCACACTTTATGTTTTAAATTTCTACTCTGCTCAGCACTCTATTACATATAAATGGTAAATCCAGGGGTGTGGCAATAGGGGGCGTGAGGGGTGCTACAACTGCAATGTTTAGCTTGCTGGCAAATTTCTGGAACATCACTGGACTAAAAATTTCTTGGAGTTGACTGAAAATAATAGAGCATTTTACAATAGAGGCAGTATTGTGTAAAAGATGCCCAGAATTTACTAAGGCTGACTGAAGGTCTTTGTAAGTCATAAATAGAAAGTAAAGGCTCCACTGGGAGGATATGCCCATGGACATAGGAGGATGTCAAATTTAGAGGGGCTGTACACTTTCTGCCTGTATTACCTATTGTCTTTCAGAAAATCTGGCCGAGAGAAATGGATTTCTGCCCAACTTGGGGGGGCTGTAGCCCCCCTGCCCCCGCCTCCTATACTTATGGACATGCCCCTTCCCAGTTCACTCTAGGAGTAAATTTCAAAATCTTTTGTTATTTCATATGACTTCGGTGACATAAAAGACACTTGGCACCCTTAAGAAATTCAATGGGATAAGTTTTCAATAGGATTTTAATTTCAAGTAATGCACAAAAGCTTGCCCCTTAACAACCACTAAGGAGCTCAAAAGTATAGGGCCCTTATCCTATCCCTAACCTGCTATACATCAGTTATGCCACTAACTACTCATGACACATTTATTCCATATCATATAATCCCCAATAATTCTGCTACAGTAGAAAGATATGTGGGAAACAAGATGCTGTGCTCCCAGTTAGATGACTGCTATATAATAAGGGTGGGCAGGGGTGTAACTTCAATAAAATTTTGGGTTGTGTTAGAAGCCCTGCAAAAATATGTTGTCTGTAACTTTTTTAGTAATAGTAGTTGACCATTAGTCATGGGTCCAGTATGTTGCCCTGAAATACTTTGTACTTCTGTCTTTGCCCTGTAAAATGGCAAATTTTCAAGGTTGGGGGATGACACACCCAACTTACGTTTTGTCTTTCCCACCCCATATGTGATAGCAGGTACTGGCTCTGCACATGCAAGCTACATTCCCAATCCATTGACTACTGTCTGAGGTGTGGGAGGTTGACGTAACGGAAAAGACAAGTAGGCCTCGGTCTCGTTCCCATGTACACTGCTAGCAAGATGGCGAGCAAAATCCTGCAGCAAGCCAGGAGAAGGTTCCTCTTCACTACAGTTCATAGGGAAGCTCTAGGTTAGTATATGTCAGTGCATTGATGTTTATAATAATTCGATGCTGCTGATATTTTTTACATCTGCCCAGCAGTGGTCTTTATTCTTTGACCACGTATAGTATACAAGAGCAAATTTTCTGCTTGGAAAGTGTTCAACCATTCTCAAGTGCGTAACTTAAATTGAAAATTCTGAATGACAGCACGCATTCAGATCATTTTTTAGTTCATTAATGTTAGTATGACAGCTAGAAGACACTTGTTTTGAAGTTGAAGTAAAGCAATTACACCGTCACACCTTTTTGCACCCTGTAATGACCGTTCCTGGGTTTTAATAATGCAATCTGAAAAAGAATTGAAAGCAGGCAATCAAATACAGCCAGAAAATTGTGACTGTTGTGCCAAATGGTTCCATTTAATAACATACACAGCAATGACTAGTGGAAGTGGGACCTTGAACTCTGTTGCTATTGCTTCATATCCTGCAGAGTTGTTCTTTTTACCAAGATTTTACTCTTCACTCTAAACTTGTGTGTCCCTTTCTCTTAGTCCACATGTTATTTTGAGGGGCTTTATTAGGAATATTTTTAAGATATCAAGACCTATTTGAATTGTTTTCGTGTATATTTACTTTCATGATTGTGTCTGTTTTACTTGAGATTGTTCATGTAAACTGACTGGGAAGGTTGTTGTTGAAGTTTCAAGCTATTTATTTTTCAGATACAACATTATTTTAAAGTGATAATTGACTAGTACACATGCAGCCAAATGGAAAATAGAAAAGGACATATTGACTCTTTCTGACAGATTGTTATAAATTTAGATCATTGATGATGGTCAACCCACAATAGCAAGACAGTAAAAATTTTATCCAGGATGGTAGATATCAGCCATTTTAGAGCATCAAACACATGAATTCTTGGGTTGCCAGACTGCATTCTTTGTAGTGCAAAGGGAATATATTCTCCATGCCATTTTCACTGTTTCCACATACATGCCAAATTTGGTGAAAGCTCTGTTTACAGCACCATTTAATTGGCTCAACTTGGATGCATGCCAAACCACAAAATATGGAGTATTCTGTATCCACTATTTGTGGTGCCACTCTCGCTGCTTCCACCCATGCAACCCCTCTTTGCACCTTTACTTTTACTGCTTTCTTCCGCACACATACAATAATTCTGTGACAACCCAACCAGTTTGCAGTCTTTTACTTGCATGAAACAGATCACATTTTGCATTGCATTCAATTTCTGATCACTTGATAAATATAAACTCATTGTATGCATGTAAAGTTGGATTTGCTACAAATGATTTAAGCATATTTGTGGCCCCTTAAACATAGGAGGCAGGGGGCATTGCCCCCAATGATTCATTGAGGTTGCATGCAAATTGCACTAAACTGCAACATTTAACAATTTTAAAATTACTTCTACCAAATTTAGAACCAAGGAGCATCATGTCACAGGTACATCATGCACAGAGTTCCTGATTTTATTGTGTCTAGGAAATAAAACATGAATTGTTGTAGGAATTTTGATTGTATCCCATATTTGTGGTAGACTGCCTTTTCCTCAGTGTACTGGCATGAGGCTGTTTTGCCTCTATTGTTAGCCTACATGCATGTGGCAGCAATTAGGAAAGCTTGAAATAGCTTTTTGCCTTTGGTCCTAAATATTCAAAATTTGATGCAATCATGTTGAAGGATCCCGTTCTCCTTCTCAGCAGAATGATCAGTTATGAAACAAGTATATGCTATATTGCAAATGAGCATTTTCAGATGTTTAAGGGGCATTGACTCAAAAATTTGTTCTGGGGCAAGCCCCCAGGCCCCTATTGTTTACCACAATAGCTATGGAGAGGTGATTTTTGCACACAAAATTTAATTGATCTGTGGAAGATCTGCAACATACAAGGGTTCCCCTTATCTGAATTAGACTTCTACATCTAAATTGATCCTTCAGTTATCTAAGAGCCTGCATTTGAAATTGGTGGTCATCCTATGTGTGGCCCTTTAGAACTTAGGATGTGTGAATGTGGCCCTTGTACTGAAAAGTTTACCCACATCTGGAATGGATGGTAAAATCATTCCATTGGCAGTAGGCAGTATGATTGATTATAGCAATGGGAACAAACACCAGATGTAAACCATATTGATCATAAAAGGACCAATAGGAAAACACCGGATGTAAATCATATTGATCATAAAAAGCAAATATACACAAAAAGTGCAGTATAATTTCAAAAAGTTGTTACTTTAGGAAAAACACGAGGTCATGACGTGAAAACAGCAGCCCTGGTTTGAAAACTGGAGGTTTCCAGCCAGAATGGAAGAGTTGAAATCTCTGCACTTCTTTGAGGTTTTCTTATGTGTCATTGGTGCTTTTCTTTCTGTAGGAGCTTTGAATAAAAGGAATATGTCTGGATTTAAACAGCAAATGGTGGAGTTAGAAAAACATGCAGAGAAAACATATTTGACATGGAGGAATATTGTATGTGAGCTTCTGTTTTTTATGTTTATTTTCCAATAAATATATTGTTTTAGCGAATGTGAGCTTAAGATTAGGGCTTCACCTTAAAGCCATCATACAAAAGTATCTGTAGATAGGGACAACTATTAATAGTCATCATCAATTTTTTGCATAATGTACCCACAGTACCAGTGCAGATGTCAATGTTCTGTTATACTGGCCAGTTACCTTATAGGTGGTTGTATACAATACAGGTAGTGCCTTGATTAAGTGCCCCCTCAATTAAGTGCCCCCTCTAACAAATGCCCACCCTATTCAGAAAATAATAAATAAGCGCCACCCTCCATGAAAAAGGGTCCATCCTTCTGTAGTAAAAAACAGGGCTCATTGACATTTTTGACAACCTATGTTCTGGCATTTAAAATGGAAAAGGAGGATACAATGACAGTCTATTTTAGCTTTCCAACATCTCCACATCACTGGTGTTTTCTTTTCTCCATGCTTTTGTATCAAAACCATTGCAGATTTAACATCATTTGTCATTGCTGTGTATTTAGCTAAAACCACCAGACTGATTTTTTACTTTCTTTTGCAAGCAACTTATGTTTTCAAGTTTTTCTTTTCTTGCTGTCTATTGTTTTTCATTTTATTTGAATTGTTCTAAGATCCATTTGAATAAACAAGTGTCCCTCCTAAAAGTGCTGCCCCCCTCATCAAATAGGCACCCACCCTTCCAGTTCAAAAATATTATTAGTGCCTGAGTGCTTAATCAGGCATTATGATATACTAACAGCTCATTAAATATTTCAGTTGTTCATTAGCAATTTGACAGTAAGAGCATATACAATGGTCATGTCCTGTTTATAAATGTTCTACCTTGGACCTGAAGCCATGATTATGTATTCCTTTACTGTAAAATGTGTCATTTGGTTGTGAAGTAAGGCTTGGTTTCCATATAATCATCCCTGTCATAAGGGTCATCTGTGTCATCTGATCACAGCCTGAGACTATTCAAGCAATCCTTATGATTATTGGTTTTCTATGTGATTGTCAGTTTTCTATGTGATTGTCACTGTTATGTGTGTAGAAACAATATATAGGAGAAAGTAAGAAAGAAAGGGTAATCCCAGCAGCACAGGTTATTGGGAACCTGGCTTCTACTAGTAGCTAGTAATAATTTGACAATAGAAAAGTGCAATAAATGACAAAAGAAATAAAAAGGAGAAGGTATGATTCATCAACAATCAACCTGCAATCATGAAGTCTTTCATGAATTTAATGACAGAATTGAAAATGGGATACTATTGCACCAGAAGAGGGGTGTAAGTGATATAGACAATCTAGTAGCATAAAGGGCTAGCAGACTTCACAATCAACATTGAATATAATTCTATTCTTGTATGACTTCATGACCTGTGAGTAGAGAACAATGACTTTCTGTCATTTCTGGTCATCTCTGCCGTAAGGACAGAATTCAGTTCTATCAGGATGACCATATCATCTCTGTCGCAAGGATTGTCTGAATCAGAAATAATTGCATTTCCATATGATCATCCTGATCATTTGCAGGGGTGGAAGCAATCCTTAAGACAGAGATGATTATATGGAAACCAGGCTTGAATGCTCATCATTCTTCAAGCTTGCTTTTTGCTCTATAACTCATTTAGCCAATTGAGAAGTGAATCTACTGTTGAAGAGAATATTTTCATTATCTTAGCAGTCATTATTTATTAATGTAATTAGACATAGTCCGTCCATACAAATTTATTGGAGTGCATCATTAACATTAATTTTCAGGACTATGCTAGACATTTGCAAGAGTTTTCCTTATCTTTGGCACTTCCTATATAGCATGGTTTTTCTTCCTAGTGAACTAAGAGTTGAGCTAACTATTTACACTTCTCTTGTTTCAGTCATTATTTGTAGCCTTTCCTGTTTCCTCCTACCTGTTTTACAAACATGTAATTGGTATGTATTCTCATCTCCACTGATCAATTCAGCATATATTTGATAAATCAGTGTATTATAAAATTTGTTCTACTTGTCATTTAAAAGTCTCTAAAGCCTGCATATTTGCAGTGCCATAATTACAGATTCAGTTTCACTATTATAGTTTTGTTGTTAGAATGCACCCTTGAACAAAATGATTTTGTCTGCTTTTCTGCTCAAGTAAAAGCATTTTTGGGTATTCTCCTTTTATGGAGTTGTCGTCATGTTATCTGCAGATTTAGAAAGCTGCTCAATGTGTTTGAAGATTATGCTTCACTTATTCTCACTTTTTACCATCAATCATAGTTTTATTGAATTATTTTGATTATGATGCAAGTATAATCCTAGGTGGTGTAGCAGTCATATGTCTATAATCATACCGTTTTTAATGCTATGCTTCAAAGCTTTAGTCAAGCTTGTTATGTTCATGGTACATGCTATTGATCCTGTATAGCTATTCTATGTGTCATTTGTATTAATTCTCCTACACTGATTTTTGCTAGATTCTAATAAGCATAGCATACACACTTTTTTATAAGAAAACCATCATTTTGCATGAGCCTCAATTTTCTTATCTTTTCCGGAATCTGAGCCTGAGATTTCCTTAGGATTTTCTTAACTTTTACCAAATTAAACTGGCTAGAATTGGCTACCCTTTCTTTTTTAGTCTTGCATGAATCTATCTTTAATGTTTTGAATATTGTAATGATGTAGTGTCGATTTATAAACTTTTTTCTTATAAGAAAAAAACCTGCATCTTATTCATCATAAATGAAATCTATTTTGTAAGTGATGGTGGAGGTCTGAGATAAATATCTATGAATTGATTAAGCAGGTTATAAAAGAGTGAATGGTGTTATTTGTTACATGCATACCCCTAGTGAACATGAGATGTCTTCTGTCATTATCTTTGTTGCACAGTTTATCACCAAGTTGTAATTTCCAAGTACAATATTGATAGATGTATTTGCTTCAATAAAAAATGATGTAATAGGAGTAGTTGAAAATGGGTTGGAAATTGCTGGAAATTATCTGTTGTATTTAATTTCAGCTGGTGAGCACATAGAAGCACCAAAAGAGTTCATTGGATATGATCACATCCGTATCAGGCGAAAAGTATGTCCAGCTGGCCTACTCAAATCCAGTGTCTTTCATAAACGATGTAGTCACTTCAATTAAATCATATATAAATGGTTCTAATCATCCATAATTTTATATCTTTGGCAAGAATGTCTTAAAGTTAAAAGGGGTTGGGTAGTTCTAATTGTTTTGGATTCCATAGCAGATATGACTATGCAAGTCCTCCCATCCAATATACAAGAATTGAAGCCCTTAAATATGCAGATAGTCTGAAATGTTCACATTACAGCATAACTTCTTTTTCAATCAGCTACAGCAAGGAGTGTGCACAGAGATAGCAGTAATATCTATTTATACTATTTTTTAGGCTTTTCCATGGGGTGATGGTGACAAATCATTGTTCCATAATGAAAAATACAATGTTGGTCCAGATACTGATTTTGATGCAGAGGAAAAGCATGAAGAAAAAAATGAAGAAGTAGGCTAATTTTTTCATATTTGCAGCCCATTTGAGACTTTATAAATGCCATTGTAATGGACAGGAAACAATGGGTAAATTTGTGTTATGATGTATTATAGTATGTATAAAATGGAGAAAACAAATATTTAAAAAGTGCCGTAATAGATTTACAACTAATGCACATATTTTTGAGTAAATGCAGAGCCAGATTCACATGACCAAACAAGCATTCTACCCACTGTACTTCCTGCACTTTAATAAAAGCATACAGGGTTTTTCAATGTGAAAAAAGTAGAAGTATGATATAGTATGTTTTGAGAGAATCATTGATCATTATTTCACACATTAGAGAAAAGTCAGAGAGTTCCATAGGCAGAAGCCATTTGGCACCCTTTGTATATGCCATAATAAAGTTAATGTTACATCATTGCTTCCTACTGTAAAATAGTACTTCCTACTCTACCATTTTCATCAGAGATAGGGAAAATATTTTATTTTTTGAAACCATAGCAAATGATATTAGAAAGTTTCTGCAAACACATTGAAATATCATAACAATATATAATGTGCAGAAACTGTAATTCCGATGGCATTTATCAAATTCAGAACCAGTTAATTGCAGTTGCTTGTCCATTACCAACACTACTGCACCTGAAGAGCAATAATATAGCATTCTCATTGAAACTTTAGTTTTGTCAGTTCTCATTTCTTTCCTTCATGCTTTTAATCCTTGCTTTGTTTTTGTCATTACACTTCAAATTTATTTGCATTTTCTCTTTCTTTTTCTCCTCTCCATTCCCCTTCTTCTTTCATTTTCTTCCTTTTTCCTTTCTTGTTTTTTTCACTCTAGAAACCCAAACAAATTTCTGGGACTGTTGATGCCCTGGTCCACTATATTTTCAACCCCTGATTTGTTTTCTGTGGTTTTACCTTCACTACTTTGTTTTATAGCCATTTATAACAAGGCTGATTCGTCATTTCACTCCTTCCCATGAGGATCAAATCAAGAAAAGAGATGAATATCTTATCAGGGCAACAATTATCTCTGTTGAGAAGTATCCTTTTTCAGTATTCACTTAGATATCACATGGATGGGGTACTTATTTCACATTAGGGACACTTGGGCAATTTGTAATTACTACAGACCTAGTATCAATGATCACTGATGCATTCCTATAGCTAGATTATAGGACTAAAAATTCTGGCACCATGTAAAAGGAGAATGTGGAGAATGTTTTAATAGTATTTTGGAGATATGTCATTGCATACTCTAGAGTACTGAATAATCAAGGGATGATAGAATTGCTAATAGGGGGTTGCAATCAAAACAGGTTGAAATGAGTGAAGGGCAATTCCATGAAAATAACAAACCGCAGGGTGAAAATGCTTTTTTCAGCATATGTACATTATACATATATGTTTGATTTTCTAGATAATTAGGCTAGTCAGGCCTTGTCATGAGCATAACATTGCATGTGTGGTAACTAGCATGTGCAAATGATTTTGCACTGCTAAGAATATTGTTACATATGCACACTCAAAACAAATCAAGAAAAAAGAAAAGTTTTAACATGCAACAAAGATAACAGTAATAAAAAAAGACTACCATAATTTAACAAGGAAACTAGTGCACTTTAAATGATTAGCATAAAAGCAATTCTTCATCATGAGACTGAATGCTGCTCCTGAACACACTAGGGTGTAAATTATGATGATTGTTTAAAGACCATTACTTTTTCAAGTGATGTAATCAAAATTTGAATTCATCAGAAAATGTTCAAAAGCACTTATTTGCAAGTTTGATCAATAGCACATAAAAATTTGATTTGCATGTGTGTGGGCACATGTGTATGTGATCGCACAGGCTAAATGACAGAGCCTCACTAGTCAATGCAGCACTTTTGTTGTACTCAGAACTTATTCAAAGCAGAAAAAATCGACCTCCTAAAATAGGTCATATTTTGTAGCTTTTTTATGTGAAGGTGCAATTCTTTCAAGATATAGCTGAAAAATGTTGGTTACTCTTTGACCAAAATGTTGAATGGAAAAAATTGCATTTTTCCACACACACACACACTTTCTTCATACCTTCAACTTATTTATCATGCCTCAAGCATAGGGAAACTGCCAGATATTGGGCCTAATATTTCCATGCCTTGCTACTATCTTCATAGGGTGTTAAATCAGTTTCTTGGTATGTTGCATCTTTTACCAAGGCGTATAGACCTCCTTAACCTATTGCATGTCATCTTAGCTTTATCATGTTTTCCCCTCTTTTTAATATCAGTAAAAGCATGACAGTGAGTTTTAAATAAAAGCCTCAAATACTTTCAGAAAAATCTGCAGTTATTTTGGTCAATGTAACCATTTTTTCATTCACTATGTTACATCAGGTACCACCTCAAACCTGGAACCAACAACACAGTATTAACCTTAGATTGAAAATAATGATATTTTTTGAGGCTCTAGCACCCTTTTTAATCACTGGAAATACTGAGTTTCTCCACATATCACTTTTTGCAAAATGAATATAACCTCTCTAATTGTTATTCCATTTGCCAGTGAAAGTGCCCTGAATTGAACATAGAACACATGGATTTGTGAAGTAAATACTTCAAGCAAACACACCAATTCATAGGCAATTTGCTTCTTTAAGCTTTTTGTTGCAAATCACTATATGGTTTCTATTTGGTTGCATGCATCAATGAACTGATTCTCTGAGAACTGATTTTAGGTTCTCTGATTCAAAAATTCAAAATATTAGCAATCATTAGGGGAAAATTGTTTAGTATTCTAGAGTTTTTTTATAAAATTTACAATATGGCAACTAAGCAGTCAGGATTTTAGATGAATCCACAAGATATGCTATTTTAAAAGATATATTTATGCTATACATTAGAGCAGCATTTCTCAAATAGTAGGGTAC
>WIPJ01000213.1:69029-82462 GCA_018155075.1 Cassiopea andromeda
TACAGCTTTTATAATTACCCCCCCCCCCCAAAGAAAAGTTTACAACACATTTGAGAGAGAGCTGTATGGTAGAGGCTTGTGCCAAGCAGCAGTCCTGCCACAAACGTGCGTACATTTTTTCGCAACACGGTGTAGCATAATTCAACCCAGGATGATACATAGCATTCACTTGCTACGTAACACATAATGTATTGTTTCTGAGACCCCCTTCCATTCTTTTAACAGTGCGTAGTATAGCCCTCTTTATAACTTAAACAATAGTGTAACAAATCATGGTACCCTCCCTCCCCACTAGAGGCATTACGTACCAGAATAAAAACAGGTGAATGCCCCCTAAGTCAACAGCTATTAATTTGTGTAATGTACATTTTGCAATGAAAGTTGTTGTACATTTCTAATAATTGTGCATACTTTATGTCTACTTTTTGAAGAGCTTGAAATAATTTTCCTTTACAATATAAACAGCTTGGAGTATTTACAACAGCCAAAGTTTCCTCCAGCACCTCGTCATTTATTTATAAATCAAGATCATTTGAAAAGACCAAGATCTCTAGGTGTTGATGATTAAATAGAAACACACAAACCTCAAAATATTGAAGCCATCCTTTATTGTACTTATTTTGCAAGAAAGAACAAAATGACTGTAATGCGGTTGTTTATGTGTTTAGCCCGTGTTAGTGCTTTGCTTTTGAAATTTACCATTACTGCAGTCTTTTTTGCCTTGTGATAACACTATTCTATGTAACTGGTACTTGAGAAGTACTAAAGAGTCCTTTTGCAATCTATACCAACATTTGTTAACATTGTAAAGAGGATGCAACTTACAGTCTTTCAAGAAATATTACAAACGCTGCCTATATTTAATCATAGAAAAGTAAAAACTCACAACTAAGCACGGAACAGATCATTATATCATCAGATGGCTGACAAATGATGTCTAAGAATATTTCCTACTAGATGGGTCAAGTTTGGCAATAGCACATTCTGATTGGGTAATCAGAGAGCAGAAAGCTGTTTGGTTTGTAATTATTTACCATAAATTCTCTATTCAGCTCCCCTTTCTGGACCAATAATTTAATAAGCCCTGTATAAAATATTGAATCTATCCAAGCTTCATAGAAGTAAGTAAACTAAGCTTGACTGTGCTCCATAAACAATAGTTTTCAACCTATCAAGAATCAAAGTTATGCATTGCCTTACTGCATGTACAAATGTTCTATATCAATGACAAATAAACAATTTTTGCACTTTTGTTTGCTCTGCTGTGAGGTAATGATGCATAGACTAACTACTTTGAATAATGCTCTCTATTTTCAAATAGCAAATATTTATTTTACTATTGAAAACTTATTTAGCCCCCTCTCTAAAAAGTCTCCCTCTCTAATAAGCCCTCCTTTAGAGTGTTTGAAATGAATAAGCCCCCAGGGGGCTAAATAGAGAAGTTACAAGGTAGATGTGCTTGAGCAGATCTGTTTTTGAACTACATTCTGCAATGAAACTACAGTATGTGTGCTATTTTGAAACTACAATTTATTCTACTGCCAAAGATATCTAATCAGCACTTTTTAGAGGTCATGTATCTAAAATAAGACAACTGTGAATAGTTTGTGTTGCATAACCAAGCTTAGTTTCTTTGCATGCATTAGACTAGCTAGTGTTGACCAAGAAGCTGTCCTCCCTTACCGATGCAACCAATGGCAGAAATCAATTAGAGAGTCATCAAAGTGCCAATCTATAATCAACTTGAGAGAGAAATCAGGAGTTTGCTACCTGCTTTCATAGCTAGCAAAATTGTGCATTGGGTCCCTAGGCATTTCATTACTCATGCTCACTACATGGCACAGCTATTCAAAACATTTTCATACAGAAATAGGTGTTACCCACAAGCTTCAATTTGAAAGGTGTTTAAATTCAAAAGAATAAAAGTTCACCAAAAGTTACTATGCCCACAACTTTCAGAACTGGCAGATAAGTCTCAGAGAAATAATGCTGATTAAAGAACAAAATTCAAAACATGAATATTTAAATCCTATTTTGCTTTAAGGAAAATGTATGCTATAAGTATCATTTTAATACATGACATATACCATCTACATAAGAAAACAGCAGAAGAATCATAAACAAACTTTACAGTAACAAAGATAATCAGAGCTGTAATACCAGGTTATTTCAATATCACACCATAACACAATTATTATTATTATCTTGCAAGTGACAGATAATATCCAAATGCAAATCTTCTTTGCTTGGAATCATTATATGCCATAATTCTCAGATAATTGAAAGACAAGCATGGCTATGGAATCTCTTTTAACCACTTAAGGTCACAATTCTATGCTTCAAAGTACTAAATTTTGTGCATACCACCAACATCAATGGTAAATAGTTGCAAAACATGGTGCAATCTCAGTGGCACATCTTTAACAATACTGTATTAAGTCTAACCAAACTACTCAGTGACAATGTGTAAACGACAGTGCATGTGTGCTCCATTAGTTTCACATGGTATCAACAAATATACTTAATTCTGCTGAGAAGTTTTTCTATCAAAATATATGTCACAATCCCACCTTATAACAACAAATTACGTTAAATGGTAATGCTGACATTGGGTACTTATCATCTGATGCCACAACATGCCCCACTCAACGGAGCAACAAGGCAGTAATACCAGCCATGAATGTGAGAAGAATGCCAGCCCAGCCAAGCATATAGGAATAGCCAAATCTAACTTTGAATTCTCTTGTTACATATGGATTTCTGGCTTTAGTAACTGTGCGAGGAAGAGGTGCCTTTGCTGTATAGACCATCATACCAACCAGTACAAGCATTGCTGTGGGACACAATAAAGCATATCAATATTTTGTTGACTTCAGCTTTGGATCATACATTGAACTTGTCAAAGCATATTTACACATTGTGGAGGGAAAGAATCAGAGTTTCTACAAACTACTTTTAAAATATTTCCAAAACTTTTCCAAAGCCAAATTGCCAAATTTCCAAACCATGAAAGGCATCTTTGTTCACATTTTGAAAGCCCACAAAAATAGGACAATGTTTGTTTCAATGCTATATTTGAGTTTTTATGGACTATGTATTATACTATAAATAGAGAAATGAACAAGCAAAACAAATATGGTGTTTAATATGACACCACATTATATCCATTTTAGGATATTTAAGAATTTTCCCAAGCAAGAACCCAAAATATTTCCATAGACATTTGCAAAAACTCTCTTTTCTATAGCTTTCCAGGTCCTAATTGGTCACACTTGGGGCCAATTAGAAGCATCCTAACACATTAACTGCATCTGGATATATATTTTGGTTAACCTTCAGGTTACTATCTGAAGTTTTCATACTCTGATTAGTGTCAGACGAAAAAAGCTTAATGTATATCAAAAGAATGTTGCTGCTATTTTGTGCTGTGGAAAAGTTATTAATTTCCATAACTTTCCAACACCTGTACAAGCCCTGAGGAATTGAATATGAAGAAAATTTGACATTCCAAATGAGTGAATGACAAGTGAGTGGGTGGGTGGGTGAGTGAGCAAGTAAGTGTCTGTTTCTTGTATGTATTTGTGTTTGTATAGCTCTTTGTTTACCTTATACTCTTAAGCATGCAGCAAAAACTGGAGATGGCATATGTGAACTGGATGGCTGTGGTAAAATGTACCATCAAAGCAAAGTGTACAAAACATGATGTAAATTTCAATGCTTACTTGCCACCATCAGGAACCCAGTAGCAAGTCTTGGCCTAACATTCTTGTTGATGTGACTTATGATAAATATTACCATAACAACTGCAAGCACAAGGAAGGCCAAGAGATCAACTGCTCTAACAATGTATATCCAAGCTAGAAAATATGTGGATAACAATAAATATATCTACCTGTAATGTACAGAGGCCCAATTATGGGTCTTAGGAGCCATCTGTATCTTCCAAAAAAGACAGAAATACACTGTCGGTGTGACAACAGTACGTAATCACTAGCACCTATTCGTGCACTGTCCAGTCTAATTATGCAGAATAAGCTACTTTCCAAAACAGCTTCTATTGAAATTTGTACATACCATTTTTGTCTAGGCCTAGAGTTACTTCGTATACCTATGTTTAAAATTGTGAGCTAAGCGTTTATGATAAGGCTAACAACTTACACTGCCCATCTCTCGCTGTACATACAAACATTTCCTTGTCAAGACATATCTGCCACAATCCTTGGTATTCGTCAGGATATACGAAATCTTTGAAGTTGTCAACGACGGTCCAGGATGTTGTTGCTTGCGAAACGACAAGTAAAGTGAAGCCAATGAAAGTGAAAAGATACACAATAACTAGTATAAGTAGACTGACTTTCTGCTTTTTTTTGGCTTGAGTATTAGCCGGTGCATACCCAGTTGTGAATGGATTGGCGGCCATTTGTTAGGTAGAAGTTATTCTTGCAGTAATGATAGCTACGTTTTTGCCCTTTCACTAGGCGCTTCTTCAGCATTCGAAATTTACGATTGTTTGATGAGTTTTGCGTGACAATAGATCGGCGTCATCCCCAGCCACCTCAGCCACCATTTCTTCGGCTGGGTAGCAAGCGTGGCCACAGATGCTACCCAAATTCTTCAAGAAAAATGGCTTGCCAGTTGAGCCGGTAAAACTTGGGCAAACTTAGCGTAAATGCTGATTAAGCTCACCAATTTTACAGCTGGTGGGTATTCACAAAGGTGAGTACTCGCCACAGATCTGGTACAAAAAGGATCTCAAATGCAGAGTGGGATCGAGGAAAAAGGTTCCCTATGTGGTTTTTCACAAGCTCGTGGAAATATATGGCATGCCTAATTCATTTCAATGAAGAACGATTCTAAGAAACTAATGTTATGCCTCTATACCTTCAGTTAAATTTACACCAGGCCCTTGCAAATCAGCCAATGCTGAATGGGCTCTGTTGTACTAAGACAGTACGACCGAGGGCGGTGGAGGATGTTACTCCCCCCCCCCAACGATCGGTGACATTCGTTCCTTCCTACGGCAGCCATTTCCTTGCGAAAACCTTCCTCAAGGGCCACTCTCATATTATGTCACACTGGCTGGCCTCGATGGAAGTTGCATCTGTTCTACTGAATATAAACTGATTCTTACAACAACGACGGATTTCTAGAGCAGTCTTTGATTTGTCGTTTTCAAATTGTATGTAATGTCTCTTCCTGTCCAGTTAAGCGCATCCCCATAAGGAATTATCACTATTCTAGTATTTTCGTGTTGGTTGCCTAATTCTGGCATTTTTAGATACCCACCCACCCCATGTCAAACTTTGTCACAAATTCAAAACTACCCACCCCCAATGTGTGACGTCACATTATGAATGTTAGTAGGATATTTTTCTGCTTTAGAATTAATGTTTTTATGTGCCTTTTTTTATTGAAAATGATGAAAATGAAGGAGTGAAAATGGTCAAAAGTATGTCAAAGTAGGATTGCCAGATTATTTTAGATGAAGAGGCAAATTTGTTCTAAGAAAGGGCCAGACTTGCTATTTTGAGGCCAAATCTGCTAAATCTCGAGTTTTCAAAAAAATTGGCATCGCACTCCAAAAACAACCCACTCACCCCTTATCACACTTTGTCACAAAAATCAAAAGACCCCCACCCCCTTGCGCAACGTAATACGTAAATGGCCCCTTACTGCAAAGCACCGAAATGAAACTTCCCGTATTCCCCCCATCTGCATGCATTAGAAATTCCGTACGCCAAACCTTTTTTGTAAAATTTCTAGGCCTACTTCAACACTGCTATAAAATTTAGTATACTTTCTTCCGATTCACAGCCGTGGAGCCGTTACTTTTCTAGACTCTTGGATTTGGATTTCATTATTTTTGTCGGTATATGCTGCGTATTTTGCGATGACGTATCAAATGAATGTTCAAAATGCCCTTTCTTGCAACAACGCACCCCATAAAAATATTAAGCTCTCACTGTGTCCAAAATAGGGCGTGGTCCATATTGTGTGTATTCTGCAAAAGTCCCCCAGAGTATAATGGCTAGCACCGTCCGTGAGTCCGAATTTGACGAGGCACACTTATGTATGTACGCAGATCATGCGGCAACAGAAAATGACATAACTAATCAACAAAACTTCAAATTGCTTTTTAGCATGAACCTAGTGAGTTAACAAACTAAATCTGGCGAAAAATACAAATCGGACGAGTGGATAATTACAACTATTTCATATGCAAATGAAATTGTAAATACAGTAGAAGCATTTCAAAACCTTCTAGTTGGCTCTCCCCCTTCGCTATAATACAAAGAAAGCAATTCCCCCTTCACCAAATTAAACTGACACTATGTAGGTGCGACTCAACACTAGCTGGCTTGGAAACACTGCTCTAGATAGTAATCTTAGCAAGCAAGAGAGATTTGATCGTCATGCTAAATAAACTGTTGTCTCGAATCTTGTTGCGGCCATAGAGCTGTGGCAGAGGACACCTTCCTCGATTGGTTTGCCCATCTCTATTGTCCGTAAAGAAACAACAATTGATAGACGCTTCTATTCTTTACGGCATTCCAATGCGATTACGTTTGGGAGGATTTATCGCACCATCCTCCTCCGCATAGTAGCAGCCAGGAGAACCACAAGTTGAAAAACCACATTGACTCGAAAAACAAAGTTTCAACAATGTATACTCCTTCAAAGACAAGTTGCTTTTCAGGACGTAAATGTTCTAGGCTTAGAAGCTGGCAAAGTATACTTTTTTTGGGATTAGTGTGTAAATGGAGGGATCTGGGAGAAGGCTTTACATCATCTACACTACAAAATCTCTCCTTACGACATAAGATTTCCTGCACTAGAGTGTTTCTACTGGAACACCATTTCTAGCACAAATGTGTTATTTCTGCAAAATGCAACTCCTACAATCACAGTGCTAGTAGTAAGTGCAAGCTGAACAGCCTATAATGTACTAACTTTCTGATAATTAATTTTTAAACAAGGGACAGTTATCTAAATAGTGTAATATATCCTGGAAATCTCTCATTTTATAGTCAATAATAAGATACGGAAAAAGTTCCAGCTGAGGAGAGATTGAAAGAACCAAGGGCATACATTTTGATCCAAAATTCACCCTCTATGGAAACATCCAAATAAGTTATTGTCCATCAGTAAAGTCACAAAAAAGTTTATTCCCATCGGTGCAGAATCAAGGAAACTATGCCTGCCATGAATGTGAGGAGAAGTGAAGCCCAGCCAATCATGTAGGAATAGCCATATCTAATTTTGAACTCCCGCTTTACATAAGGATTCCTGTTTCGATCAACTGTACGAGGCAGTGGTGCCTTTGCTGTATAAACAATCATGGCAATCAGTGTGAGTAGTGCTGTAGAGAAAAAGAAAAGATGATAGTAACAAGCCTACATTCACATCCATAGTTAAGACAAAGCAAAAATCTGAAAAGCTGCAATGGGATTTGGAAGTAGGATTCATTGTTGTATTATCAAATCCTTCCTTTGTCTGTACCCTTAGAGTTAACAGTATTCAGTTTCGCAATTTGTCCCCCAACTAGACTACTTATTCAATCCTTTTCAGCTACTTGCATGCATGCTATCTTACTTCATCACGACCTTATAGATGGGGTGGCTATGGGAAATTATGCTCTCCTGTCTAGCGAGTTCTTTTACTTCAAATTAAAGTAATAAATCAAAGCAATATTGCTGTTATTTAACAGAACCTATACCTTGAAAAATAACTGCTGCATGACCACAGGATTTGCAAATAATGTCTTTATTTATACTGCATACCTATAAGGACTTGGTCAAATACAAAACATACCTACAATTAGCTTAAGAGAAATGAATCTGTAATGCAAGAAGGCAAATTAATTACAATTTCATCCTTCAAATCTGTTTTGTGGCTGCCCCCCCCCATCAGGGGATCCCTCATTACTCCATAACAAGCCTTACCTAACAAGCATTGAGCAATGTACCAAAGAAATCTGCCTTGGAATCATGTATGTATATAGTAATATGTAGAAGTACAATGGTTCTGTCACTACTTACCTGCTAAAAGCAGAAACCCAGCAGCAAGGCTTGGCTTTACATTCTTGTTGATATGACTTGTAATGAATATTCCCATAACAATAGCAAAAATAAGAAAGGCCAGCAAGTCAAATGTTCGCACAACATATACCCAGGCTGGAAAAAGATCGAGGGCAATGAGTGTTTGAAAGCAGTCAAATCTGTAGAAGTAGGCTTCAAGGAAAATGCACACCACAGTCAAAATTCAGCTAGGCGAACTAATTTAGTGTTCCATGCAACTTTTGTTGCTTTGTGCACAGAATGTTTGTTTCGGCCTAGCATTGACTTTGTAAAACCGATAATACAGACAGCAGAAATAATAATAAATTATTGTTGGTTACATAATCTTTGACTAAGCAGTTAATAGTTAGAATTATTTACTTGGTATACCAAGAGCTTCAATACAAAAGCTAGTACTACGCATTTACTTTCATAAGGATTTTCAATACGATCTTGAGAACGTTAAGTTTAACGATGATAAATTGCTCGGCTACATAGCACCGCAAATCAAATAAAAATCCAACCAACTTACATGGTCCATTTCTTGGGGAACATTCATACTCTTTTTGACCGAAACACACCTGCCACAATCCTTGATGTTCATCAGGATATACGAAATCTTTGTAATTGTCAACGATGGTCCAGGATGTTGTTGCTTGCGAAACGACAAGGAAAGCGAAGCCGATCAGAGTGAGAAAGTAAACGAAGTAGTGAGCTTGTGAATTGCGTCGTTTCCTGGCTGCAGCATTACCTGGGGTATGCCCAGTGCCTGAAAATAGGTTCCTCTTCATTGATATTGATTACTGCTGTTCCTGAACTTGAAATAAACTTCAATTTGCCCTAGGTAGTAGGCGCTCTTTCGGCATAGTAACTGAATGCAATTGTTTCGCGAATGTATATTACAATAGAAATCGGCTTCCACCCTCAGCCGCCGAAACAACCACGGCTTTGTTAGTGTAGGCCTGTTTCATAGCACTAGTAACTGATTACTATGGTACTTCTCAATTCCAACAATTTTTATAATTGCAAATAATCCGAAATTAGAAGGGAATAGTTCACAGGGCATTTTTAAAGGATTTTTCACTTGTGGGGCATTTGAGAATAGGACGCTTTAAATAAATGCAGAATCTACAGATTAACTGACTTTCAAAAGACTATATATATATCGAAAAGACTTATTACTAAAGTAGTTTACAACTTAAAGCACTATTTAGAACTTTTTAAAAGAAAAAAGGAATCACCTATAGACGCGGCAGTTCCAGGAAAAATTAATTGAGATTTGGAGCCTGTTCAATGAAGACTAAGCATGTTTCACCCACAAATATTTCAAAAAAAGCAAAAAAAAAGAAGTCACTGCATAAAAGGGCACATAAGAGTTGGAGGTGAATATGTTCCACTAGTGGCGCAATTAAAAGGGTTGGTGGGGAATATCCCCACCACTTTATATTGTCAGAAATGCCCTGATCGTGCATAAGATGTTAAACTAATTGTATATTTGAGTACTTCTGGAAGCACTCATGAGAAAGTGAAAAAGTAAAGCTATAACATTAAATTTTTGGCGTTGTGTAACATAAGTGAATTACCCCCTATATCTACTCCTACCTCCTATATTTTCAGTAACAGATTATCACAAAATTAGTGCATTCCCATCCACTCCCTTTGTTATTGCTCGCTGCGGCTATGGAATGGGCCGTGGCGCCGCTCCGTACACTGCATTCCAATCCCATTACATTTCAACAATATCCTCCTTCGCACAGTATTATTCTATCCAGAGCGTACCGCACCAAGCCGAGAAGGGTTGTCAGATAGTCTGCAGAACACAGGGACATCGAAACGATTTGAAAAGTGGAGGGACCTGGTTACCAAGGTAGGGATTACACTCTGAATTATGCTTATTTCTGTTGACTACAACATTAGTTTCACAGCATTTAGAAGATGAGCAAATAGAAAATGGTCTTTTATGGCACTTTCTTCAGCAAAAAGTCAGAAAAACAGTACTCGATGTTACCTCCGTTTCCCCCAATTCCTTGGGGCCTGGAGGCTGCCTGTAAGAGGACTTTAGTTCTGGCACGAGCATTTAAGACTGGATGCTCTTCCTGACGTCACCAATGGCCTGCGATAGGCGTGAACCCAGGACAACGTTGGTCTCAGTCAAGTGCATTACCGCTAGGCCAGGGCTGCTCAAAAAGTCTGAAAAGCATTGAAATATATTATTTTCCACACAAGTGGAGGGGCCAGTGCCCCAATCCTCAGGTTTCTACGCCCCTGTGAAAGGCTGGCCAAATCCACCAGAAGAAATGACCAAATAGGCCAGTAAAAAGTTAAACACATTTGACTGCACTTGACATAACTGTGCACGTACGCCAATGTATACTATTTCAAATAGGGAATTTATTTTGCACCTTACGATCACGCTCTTTACCAGTATCTTTGGAGTGACATAAACATGGACGCCGAAGCATACACCCTTTTGACAAGAACATCTAATTTTTTGCCGAGCCTCATTATTCTTGGATTTTCTAGGCTTTGAGCCTTCGATTATTCTGAATTTATTCTTAAATACCACAGGTGTAGCTTCAGAGCAGCCGTGGCCTAGCGGTAATGCACTTGACTCAGACAAACATGGTCCTGGCCTCGAGGCCCACAGCAGGCCATTGGTGACGTCAGGAAGGGCATCTGGTCCCAAATGCTCGATCCAGAACTAAAGTCCTCTCATAGGCACCCTCCAAGCCCCAAGGACTTGGGGGAAATGGAGGTAAAATCGAGAGAGGAAAGGGAGAAATTAACTACACTTTTAAATTCCAAGACCACACACAAGATATCCAAGACAGCAAAGTATGGCCAAGGCCACTCTACATTAGGCCCAGTACGACTATCTACACTAATAAATGAAAGAGCAAGCAGCCTTGGGATATCTTAGCAAAAGAGATCAGGCAAAAACAAAAACATTGCAGAAAAATGTACATAGGTGGGGTGACAAAAAGCTGCTATTCTGTTGTCTTAGTACGGGAGAAATATAACTATAGGCGTAAAACAAATACTACCACAAAGTGAAAGCTATATGGATTAAGTCCTAAATGATAGCAAATTGCATGAAAGATTTATGCTCTTCTATTTGCTATTGCAATATGAGTGCCACGTAGTACAACCGGCACTTTATGGGGGTTCCTTGATCTGAAGAGCGAGGTAGCATAGTGGTTAGAGCGCATGCCTCCCATGCGAAAGGTCTACGGATCGAGCCCGACTCGATGCCCTGACTGAACGCTCGCTCACTGTTCACCCAGCAGCAAATGGGTACCCAGTGGGAACACTGGGGAGATAAAAGCGGCGAGGAAAGGAACTGGCCACCCTACCTCACATGCCGATGGTTCAGCATAAGTGTCCTCCCTAACAGGTACTCCCCTACGTACGAAAGCATACAGGACTAGCTTTACTTTCCTTGATCTTAAAGTTACATATACAGGCACAAATAACAGGCAGGAGTAAGAGAGAAAGAGAGAGACTTCATCCAGATTTGGTGATTCAAATAACGACTAACAACTACGACTTCGGTTAAAAAACTAAGCGGTAAACTAAACCAGCAAAGTTGACTAGATTAATGTAGTAGGCTCCCAATAGATTCAAGTAGTGTAGAGATGTCCCGAAACTTTTACCAAATTTGCTGCATCCTCTTATCATCGCATTGGTTCATAGTCGACGTCAGCAAAGAAGCAACAAATGCCAGATATGGCTGTAAACACGGTTCCAAGCCATCCAAGGGTGTACGACCAACCATAATTGTACCCAGGCTGCATTTTATACTTGGCTGTGTAAACACTCATGGCAATCAACGCAAACATGGCTGGGAAAAAATTAGGAAAAGTCACAAATCGTTTTTCTACAAATAGCAAACTTTACACTGAGAATCAAAGTGGTGATTATCGTACCATTATGTAAATTAGTATACCATAACGCAATGCGGGCTCACAAGCCTTGTGCGCGCATGTTAATTATTCTGTTTATTTCATTTCGCTTTGCACACCAGCTAGCTCAAAGGAAAGCAGAAAATAGTTTTCTTATACTTCTATGCATTTGAGTCTAAGATAATTGCAAATTCCTCTCGAATTTTCGAGCAAAATTATACTTTATGTCGCCCAAAAATAACTTGAAAGTGTTCTTGAGTGAAAGAAGGTACAATCTTGCTTGAATATTAAAAGGAAACCATTCAAAATTATATGAATTAGTAACTTGATCATTGAAAGTAAAACAAGAATTGAACAGAACAGTAAACATGATAGCTACAGTACAAAGAGAGCTGTGCCCTAGCGATAATGCACTCGGCTCAGACAAACATGGTCCTGGGTTCGAGGCCCACCGCAGGCCATTGGTGATGGCAGGAAGGGCATCCAGTCCTCAGTGCTCCAGCCAGAACTAAAGTCCTCTCAGAGGCAGCCTCCAGGTCCCAAGGAATTGGGGGAAACGGAGGTAAAATCGAGAGATAGCTACAATATACGGCTAGGCCTAAAAGCAGCGAGAATCGAAGTTGTATTCTCTCTAAAAGACAGTTAAAAAGTTTAATGGGTGAAGCATGACCCTTGAAGTATACTTAAATTATTTTTAAATTTTTGCGATTTTGAGTCTAAAAAACTTATACCATGACTGCAGGGGATGCTTCAAAGGAGATAAAAAAACAGAGCTACCTGTATCATAGCAACTTCACTATTCTGATCTTGCAATGACTATCAGTACACTACCACAGCAAGAGACTTTGTCAATACTAACAGGATTACGTGCTGCTTTTGTAAGGAACCAGTGGCGGATTTTCAAGTAAAATCGGGTGGGGAGGGGGGCAAAGAGGCTGAATTTGTCGAGCATTTTAGAAGGAACAACAGATACTTGGGAATATCTTTCGATTACACTTGTTTTTCATGAGAAAAGGTGTACAAGACAATCAAGGCTCAAGCAAAAAAGTGATTTTCTTACTCAAAAATCGTGTATTTGGCCAATGGTTTCACTACTTTTGCCTAGAATTTGCTGACTCGATGGCATCTGAAGGGCACTTTGCCCCTCTTAATTGCCCCCCTAATATCCGCTACTGTAAGGAACCCAGCTTTAGGGCTCTTTTTATAAATTCTGGTACTAAAAGTTCCCTAATAGCTCCGTAATTGTCGCTGCACATATAGTGGCATAAAAGTGGTACAGACACAAGGCAAAAGTTGTGAAACCTATGGCCAAATACACGATTTTTTAATAAGAAAATCACTTTTTTGCTTGAACTTCGATTTTCTTGTACACCGTTTCTCATGAAAAACAAGTGTAATCGACAGATATTCCCAAGTATCTGTCAAGTACACATGTTCCTTCTAAAATACTCGACAACTTCAGCCTCGTTGCCAC
>WIPJ01000217.1:0-20738 GCA_018155075.1 Cassiopea andromeda
GGAGCATCACACCCCCTTGGAAAAGCCCTGTCGGCAAATCTTGCCACTTATAGGTAATGGTAGGCTTTTTGGGGAAGTTTTCCAACTTTTAGACAAAATTTTCCGCCGTCATTAGCCATTATCATGTGATTTCATAGGAGTGTAGCACTCTTTCCACAATGTCAATGGCTTCAGATAGTTTAATCGGCATACCTTCGACAGTTTCATCGGCAAACATTCAACTTTTACATCGGCAAACATTCAACTATTACATCGGCAAATATTTAACTGTTTCATCGGCATACATTCGAGAGTTTCATCGGATTTTTGCAAAAGTTTTGTAACGTCTCCGCAATTTACTTTCAACTGCCACTATTCCTAATGCTGATTGCATCGATAACCCTAATGCTGAGATATTAAGAAAAACATACCAGGAAAAGGCACTCGTTGTTGTAGCTTGTCTCATAGCATGTTGAATGCTGTTCCGACACTTTGCAACTGCCTATCGTACGGATTTGAATACATATTGCAAAGTATTTTTGCATTTGAAAATAATTTTACCTTTATGTGCCTGTTTGGTATCATCTTGATGAACTAGCGAAAGCACATCGAAAATTTCATGAAAACAGGATGGGGAAAAATTCACGAAAACAAGAACAAAAACACCCATATGCAGTTGTTGTGAGATTATTAATAGAGGGTTAGTTTGGAAAAAGATTGCAGAGAGGTAATTGATTGTTAGTACTTGTAATGTGCTAGAAGGGTAAAAGAGTACGAAGAGGTAGAGGTCAGTGATAGTGCAATGAAGGATTGTCGATTACGATAGTTGATTTGCGATTCGTAAGAGTTATACTTGTTGAGACGGGATGAATTAGAAAAGAGAAAATTAGAAATCAAGTCTCCTTTAGCGTGAAATCTTGGATCTTGTGGGCTTTGTTACAAAGTTGCTGACGTTGACACACTCACTTTCACATGAGTCAGTAGCCTAATCGCAAATTTCACCAAAAACTTCAACTTCACAAAGGGTAAGGTCTTTTCGTAAGTTTGTTTGGATGTAGAGGTATCTCCCATACAGTATTGGACTGCAAGTGAATGTTGAAGTCTCGCCTTCAGGAACTGCAACATTCTGTTGGCACAATTGATTATAATCCCCTCTTCCAATGTTGCTATCACCAACTCTCACATTGAAATTAGAGAGCCTGTCACCACAACAGTCACCTCTGTTTGTGATTTTCATTGAGTAGACAGAGGCAGTGCCACCAAAGTCAACTCTCCACCATGGCAATTGACTGCAGCAATCTGCAACTGTGCAAGAGCGACCATACCAGTTTACATTCGAGTTTCCATCTACAGCTCGAGATGGTGACACACCATATCTGTGAGGTTGGTTTGCTGTGGGCTTTCTCAACGCAATATTTTGAAGATCTATTTGTAATGAAACAAAGCGTCATTCTTTCAAGGAATTAGAGAGCTGTCAAGCAGGCTAAAATCTTCTGACTTGAGCAATTATGCACTGAAGACTAAAACTCAACCTTTTTCAACCAGAATCAACATTCTAATTAGTAGAATGGATTCCTCCTCCTATGTCGGCATATCCTATATGTTAAAATTTACAACCTAGTCGCATATCTTTTGTTTAAACGTATAGCTATTAAATGACTTCTACGAAGTGATTGATTCATGTAACTGCACTTCTCGTCCTATACTTATTGTGCTGTGCTTAAAGTGCAAGCAATGATGGTGCATTGTTACAGGCTAATCACTTAAACGCTTACCAACACATCGGTAGCCCTTTGGGTTATGAACATCTTCCTCGCACTTTTGGAGTATCCCACACGGGTATAAAGCGTGTGTTCTGTCACAAATAGACTGAAATCAATTGAGAAAGCACAGTTAATGAAGTTCATGGTGACTTGGGAAGACAATGCGTAGATGTTGGGTATTGCCAAAAGAATTACCATTGGATTCTTAAGGTGATGAAACCATTATTTATGTCACTAAATTAGGCTAAACTAATGATCTATCATTAAACCGTCCACAGAAGATTCATCCTTACGAATAACCGTAACTCTGCATGAAGATTCAGTTGAGTAGAACTCAATATCGCGCAAATACCACTAACGAACGTAGTCTAAACATCACATTCGAACATCCTTGAATCGCAATCAGAATCTAGCTATAATTGGAATTCCATCACCTAAGATAGGTTCTAAATAGTGGATAGACAGAGAGTAGCTAAATCTTTCTATTAAAAGGAAGATAAAGTCATATTACATACTTCAAGATAGCACTAAGGAGATGATGCTCTCCATACATTAAACTTTAAATTGTTGTAATGTCATTACCTTTATTTCTACAAGTTCGTGATGCTCCCATAACTTAGCTGAGACCAGCTTTGACTCTCCATCTGTCAATCTGTTTCCAGATAATCTCTCACATCTTTTTGCCTTAGCATTGTAGTTAATTGACATACAACGTACGTCATTGATGCACTGAAATGTACACATTAGCAATGTATGTGCGACTATTTCTTCAAACACTGAAGTATCAAGTCGTGTATTTTGAGCGATGAGTCGAAAGTGTGCAACTTTTCTGTATGATGGTTTGCAAGTTTCAGTACTGTTGACAAACTCTTTATTGGCAAATATCAAGTAGACTGCGAGGAGATATTGGCAAAAGTGCTTCGACTTCATACTTGCTATATCAGCTCAGTAGATCCCGGTATTTTAGAACTGTCTGCAAATCTACAATCTTCCATTGCATGCATCATATTTGTTAATGAAGAGGAAGAGACAGAGAGAGAAAGAAGCGTAAATAGTCCTTTAATGAGTTTCTTATCTAGTATCTCACTAACTGCATGATGTTTAAAAAGCATTGCCTTGCATGTGAATGCCATTGAAAGACAGAAGCAGGAGATGTGATTGCAATTACCTTATGCTAAAGCCGTTGGGACTGAGGTTGAATCAAAAACTTCGCACACCTAGGTTGACAAGATATAATTCTTGATATGGTATGGTGACATTATGTGATCCCTAATTGTTTCAGCAAGTTTTTAGCAAATAAGAACAACTTAACTTTCAAGATTCTTGGGATAGAATTCGATCTCAGCTGTCGTATTCTGTACTCCCTTGTGCTAAAAGCTTTTTGTCTCATAACTTCTTCATATTACTACTCTAGATCACTGTTACCACAAAAATTGGTTCTTTTCTAAGATACCCAATTTCCATAAATAGCACCCAAAACATCGTTACATAGGTAGCAGAACTGCTCATCTAACCGCTTCAATGTCTTCATTCTACTCTTTGCTCTGAAATACATCAACAAAAATGCACTCCTTATAACTATCCTTTGTGAAGGTCGAAATTTATCAACGTAAATTATATCTTCATAATTAAAATCTAATTTCTTGACAGTAGCGTCTAGATTTGATCAATCTACGTTGACAACCATCTTTTCGTCGAATCACCATTGTTATCTATTACTTTGGAGATAGTTATCGGTATCATTATAGAGCCTTTCAGATTGGCTTAACATATGGAATTGCAAGCGATGAAAGTGATGAAAGTGCATAGAAATCTTCAAAACTTTCGGACTCGATGTGGTTGGGAAGTTCAGTAATGTTATAGGGTCCCAAGGCCACTAAGTACCCCTGCTACTTCCACACTGGGAATGACTTGTACAGTGCACTCAAAAATTAGACAGCGTGACTGAAGCACCAAGATACTATATCAAGTCCTCGCACAGAAAAATTCATGCAAGAGAGGCAATTCCTACTTGCACCCTTGCCTGCACGGTGATTGCTCTTAATTATCTGGGATTGGACGTGCTATCACACGAAATACAGAGTTTCTTGTTGCTGAAGCATGGCACATGTCTCAATTAGAGTTAAACAGGCAAAAGCAGAGTTATGAAAGTAACATGTGACAGTTACCAGTGGTGACAACGGAGTTTCAAATTGGCTTGTGCACTGTTGATAGTTGTGTTGCTTGCTCGGCTAATTTTGCGCTAATGCTGAAGGGTTTACAAGTGTGTGGACACACGAGTGTGCGATCGCACGTTTTTGTGCAACTGACTCAATCACGTATACATATTCCAATTCACTAATTTGTTAATTTACACTTCACAGTGCCAGCATTCACTACAACATTACTTTACGACATTTTCTCCTTATAGTAAAATAGCTTCAATGGTATAAACAGCTGTTAACTCCACGTTGTCAACCTCACGATGATCATATGAATTCGTAGCAGGCATCTTTTGCTTGCCAATAACAATCTGTTTACTGAAGTTTTCAAGGATCTCTACACATTCACTATATTTGTCTGCATTCAATATCAATGTACATTCAGCTACCTTATCGATCACCAAACCAACAAGTAGGGTGTAAATATTGTCTTTGCCAATAACAATTCAGGCCTTGTAAATATCTTATAGTGAAAACATGGAATAAATTGTATGTTTCAGGATGTTTAGGTCATTGAAAATTTTGTACATTTACCTTCAAGCATAGTAAATTACGGAAACCATATCACTTTTTAATACAACAAATAAATTTTAAACAATCGTTTAGTAGCATTAACCTTTTTTACTTTGTATGTCAGTATTTAATCAGGTTTTATTTATTTATTTTTGTTGTGTACTAACTTTTAATTTCTAAGTTTTTGCGGAGGGCCTCTGTAACATTAGGGAAAGTGGAGGAGAAACCATCCTTAACAATTTGAACGGAAATGAAAAGATAAAACAATCTTAAACAATCTTTAGTTGTAAGAGGATATCATGTTTGCAAATGCGTTTGGACTCCTCTCATGAATGAAAAGCTGGAGTGCAAGGTAGATACACGTTATGAAGCAAAAGAGCACGACGAAAATCCTTTTCGTGTGTATCGTGTTGCAACAGCTGGCTTAAAGGGAAGGGAAGGGAAGGTGTGATGTATTTAGATTGATGTTTTTGCCATGTGTCCTTGTATTTCATGATACTTATTAAGCAGTTCATTATATATGGGGGCATGGGGTTTAGTCACCCTTCCCAACCTTGAAAGTTTTCCCTTCGCAGAGACAAGACGGCAGTACATTGTATTTATGGCGGGGCAACTTACTGCACACTAGACCATTTGATCAGCTACTGTTTCTAGAAAAACAGTCACAAACAATTTTTGCTGGGCAAAGCTCTGACATCCAACCACAAATTTCTTAAAGTTACGTTCCTACTCGTAGTAAACTTTCTTTCCATGCAATGTGCTCTGACTGTCAACGTGTATTGTGATTTTAAGGTTCCGTGTATTGAATAGAATTCAGTTGATATTATATGTACAGATTATTTAAGTCCTGCTTACAAGTTTTCGGTTTGTATCAATAGAGAACAAGCATCAGAGGGCTATTTACATTGCTGCTTCTACGCCAGGCCTATTCAAAGCGACTTTTATATTCATATTTGAGAGTGTATATTCATTTTCATTCTCAATTATTTATTCAGGGTTAAAATTCAGTAGCCAGGTTTACAATTGGCTCTGTGAAAAGAGAAGGAGAAATGAAACTTTATTAAAAATTAATATGTTTAAAACATCATGATCTAAATATGGATAAATAATTACAACTGTAAGGAAAATAGACTAGGAGAGAAAAAATACCGATAGAAGACAAATCTAATTTTAAAGATTTGAAGATAAGATAGAACAAGTACTTCAGACAATTTTTATTCTTGTGAACTCACGTACACATTCGACAAAACAATGCATGCTACGTTGATTGCTATTACATCCAGGCTAAAAAAGTGAAGATGAATTTCTTTCTTCTGTATTGAATGAGAAAATGAGAATCTAAGTAAGAAACCTTGTAGAAGACATCCCTTATAACGATTTGTGCACATATTAAAACATAGGATTGTCTATGAAGCACTGCTAAAGTATGAAAAAGATTTGAAATGAATTGCCAAATGATTTAAAATTCTTTATAGAGACCATGTATAAAATAAATCTATATGTAGAACAATAAATCCTTAAGAAACAGGAAGTAGATTGCCTTGAAACATGTGGAGCAAGGGAATGTAATAGAAGATAAGAATAACAAACCAAAAATAACCAGTCGTAATTAAAATAAAATTGCAGTCATTATATACATTCGTCAATCAGCTTCTGTTTTCAAGTACTGAAGTAGAATGTTGCAGTTGCATGTACAACAATATAGAAAGTCCCTAAATTAAATTTTCCAGCTGCTTTTCTCTACAATACTCTCTCCTGCAAACATATACACTTCTCACGATTCTAGTCATATTCTCTGCAACATTGATTGCTATATAACTTTCTGCGTATGCTTCCCTTTGGTTTTACTTTAGCGTTTCTCTTCCGTGAAGCAATAGCTAATTAGCATTCAACCAGGGTTACAGAACTCTTGTGTCCCAGTACATTCCAGAGGTCCACCAGAAGTTATGCAAATGATCTAAAGCATTTTTTAATTCTCCTACAGGGGAATCAGGACTGTTATGAAGGGGACGTGGAGCTTCACACCCCCATGGAAAAGCCCTGTCGGCAAACTGTCCCTCTTATCGGTAATCGTAGGCTTTTGGGGGAGTTTTGCAACTTGTAGACACAGATTTCAGTCTGTCTTAGCTCTTACCATGTCCTTAAATATGAATGTAGCACTGTTTCGGCAATATCTGTGGCTTCAGATAGTTTAATCGGCATACCTTCGACAGTTTCATCGGCAAAGATTCAACTTTTACATTGGCAAACATTCAACTGTTACATCGGAGAACATTTAACTGTTTCATCGGCATACATTCGAGAGTTTCTTCGGATTTTTAGAAAAGCTTTGTAACGTCTCGGCAATTTACTTTCAGCTGCCACCATTCCTAATGCTGATTGTATCAATACCCTTAATGCTGAGAAAATAAGAATAACATACCAGGACGAAGCACTCGTAAATTGCAATCATGATATGTACTCTTCAATCATCTCCTGCTTACAAATACTGACGTAAGTCGTTGCCGTTTCAAGGATGGCAAAAGTCCCTAAATTTGCAAACACATTTCTCTAAAATCTCCTTTCCTGCAGAGTTTTGGCGTTCCTCACTAGTCTAGTAACATTTCACATCAAAATCGATTCTGATCTTTGAAGCATTATTTGCGAGAAAGCTGTTGGGAATAGATGGGATACAAGCATACGCAGATGCCATCTTTTGAGAATGGAAGTTTTGGACCATAAACGTGTGTCTATGACTCAATGCAATGCTTTATGCTATGCCGTATCAAAAGTGACATTGGGGTGGAAAACTTTTGTAATAGGCTTGCTGCAGTTCATACCAGGAAGAAATTGGTGCAAGAGCGCCATTTCACATACACACCATTGTAATGACGAGAGATTGCTATTAATTGCTTGGAAATGCACGTTTTATCTAAGAATTCTGTATCTGAAATACAGATTTTCCTGTTGTTGAGGCATCTCAAAGGTTTCACTTAGGGTAAATCATAATAAAGCAGAGTTATAAAAACAAAAGGTGACAGCCACTAGTGTTGGAGTGGTGACACGAAGTCCATATTTGGAATATTCGATTGTACGGATGACAGTTGTGTTGGCACGGGCGCTTTTCACTCGTGCTGAAATTCTGCACGTGTGTGGACATGCGCACGTGCGATCGCATATGTCTTCTAGCATTGACTGTATTGTGCTAGCTCAGACGCTCAATGCAGACAATTGAATACTACTTCTAAATTAGGAAGCATCATCTGCAAAATACATTGTCTAGGTACGTCGTATGTAACTTGTTTATGTGATGTATTGCCTAAACTATAATCCAAGCAAATATTGTTATTTTAGTATACTGCTTTATTGAAAGCTTATGTTCAAAAATTCTATTGCAGAAACACACGGATTCCATAGCTATGTAGCTAATGCATTAATCATTCAGTTCAGTTCATTTACTTTTTACACTCCCACTACAAACAAAATGCAACTAAAATTACTTACGACTTACAACGAAATCACAAAAATGCACTACGAAGTACAGGCTAACAAAACAGCAAAATGTTACTGGAATTTGTATGCAGGGAAGGTCTTATAAGGAGGAACTCTCTCTCAATGGATAAACTAATCAAGGAGAAAGTACCCTCTAGGCTGCAGAAGAAGCTTTGGAGTTAGATAGATGATTAATAAAGATACTTGCAACTCGATTGCTTTGGATTTCACGTGTGACTTCTTGTGATTCGCTGATTGATTGAAGCTCTAGAAACAAGTATTTGGTTGTAACTAAATGGAGCTTATGTTGATGTCTGAGACTCATTATTGTTGAAGTTCGTCTTATAGCATGTGGAATCCTGTTCCAAGACTTTGCAACTGCCTATCTTATGAATTTGCATCCATATTGCAAAGTATTTCTGCATTTCAAAAGAATGCCACCTTTATGTGCCTGTCTGGTATCATGTTGATGAACAAGCGAAAGCACATCAAAAATTCATGAAAACAAGATGGGGAACAAATTCACGAAAACGAAAACAAAATAACATCCATGTGCAGTTGTTGTGAGATTATTAATAGAGGGTTAGCTTGGAATGAGATTTTAGAGAGGTAATTGATTGTTAGTATTTCTATTGTGCTAGAAAGGCAAAAGAGTACGAGGAGGTGAAAGTCAGTGTTAGTGGAGTGAAGGATTGTCGAATACAATAGTGGATTTGCGATTTTTAGGAGTTATAAATGTTGAGAAGGGATGAATTGGAAAAGAGAAAATTAGAAATCAAGTCTCCTTTATTGTGAAGTCATGGATCTTGTGAGCTTCGTTACAAAGTTGCTGACGTTGAAACAATGAACATCACATAAGCCAGTAGCCTAATCGCACATTTCACCAAAAACTTCAACTTCACACAGGGTAAGGTCTTTTCGTAAGTTTGTTTGGATGTAGAGGTATCTCCCATACAGTATTGGACTGCAAGTGAATGTTGAAGTCTCGCCTTGAGAAACTTCAATATTCTGCTGGCATAATTGATTATAATCCCCTCTTCCAATGTTGCTATCACCAACTCTCACATTGAAATTAGAGAGCCTGTCACCACAACAGTCACCTCTGTTTGTGATTTTCATTGAGTAGACAGAGGCAGTACCACCAAAGTCAACTCTCCACCATGGCAATTGACTGCAGCAAACTGCATGTGTGCAAGAGCCACTACCCCAGTTTACATTGGCATTTCCATCTACAGCGCGAGAAGATGACACAACAGCTTGAGGTTGGTTTGTTGTGGACTTTCCCAATGCAATATTTTGAAGATCTAATTGTAATGAAACAAAGCGTCATTCTTCCAAGGAGAGAGTGAGCTGTCAAGCAGGCTAAAATCTTTTGACTTAGGCAATTGTGCACTGAAGAGTAAAACGCAACCTTTTGGAAACAGAAACGACATTCTAATTAGTAAAATTGGTACCTTCTCTTACTCAAAGACTTCATCCACAGAATATTTTGCATATCCTATATGTTAAAATTTACAACCTAATCGCATATCCTTTGTTTAAACCTATAGATGTTGAATCACTTCCATGCTGTGATGTATTCATGTAACTGCACTTCTTACCCTATACTTTTTGTGCTTAAAATGCAAGCAATGATGGTGCATTGTTACAGGCTAATCACTTAAACGCTTACCAACACATCGGTAGCCCTTTTGGTTATGAACATCTTCCTCGCACTTTTGGAGTATCTCACATGGGTATGAAGCGTTTGTTCTGTCACAAACAGACTGAAATCAATTGAAAAAGTAAAGTTAGTGAAGTTGATGTTTACTTGGGAAGACAATGCGTAGATGTTGGGTATTGCCAAAAGAATTACCATTGGATTCTTGGGGTGATGAAGCTATTATTTATGTTACTAAATTAGACTAAACTGATAATCCGTTATGAAACCCTTGAATGAAGCTTCATCCTTACGTATAAGCGTAATTCTACATCAAGATTCAGTTGAGTAGAACTCAATATTGCTCAAATACCACTAACTACTGTGGGTTAAACATCACATTTGAATATGCTTGTATCGAACACAGAATCAAGCTACTCTTGGAATTCCATCGACTAGGGTAGGTTCTAAATAGTGATAGCCGGAGAATAGCTCATGCTTTCTATTAAACAGGAGGGAAAATCATATTACATACTTCAAGACAGCACTGAAGAGATGATGTTCTCCATACATTAAACTTTAAATTGTTGTAATGCCATTACCTTTATTTCTACAAGTTCGTGATGCTCCCATAACTTAGCTGAGACCAGCTTCGACTCTACATCTGTCAATCTGTTTCCAGATAATCTCTCACATCTCTTTGCCTTGGCATTGTAGTTAATTGATTTACACAGTACGTCATTGATGCACTGAAATGTACACATTAGCAATGTATGTGCGACTATTTCTTCAATCACTGAAGTATCAAGTCGTGTATTTTGAGCGATGAGATGAAAGTCTGCGACTTTTCTGTATGATGGTTTGCATGTTTCAGTACTGTTGACAAACTTTTTAGTGGTAAATATCACGTAGACTGCGAGGAAGTATTGGCAAATGTGCTTCGACTTCATACTTGCTATATCACCTTGTTAGATGCTGGTATGTTAGAACTGTCTGTGAATCTACAATCTGGCAGTGAATGAGTCATATTTGTTAATGAAGAGGAAGAGACAGAGAGAGAAAGAAGCGTAAATAGTCCTTTAATGAGTTTCTTATCTATTATCTCACTAACTGCATGACGTTTGAAAAGCATTGCCTTGCAAGTGAATGCCATTGAAAGACACAAGCAGGAGATGAGATTGCAATTACTTTTTGCTAAAGCTGTTGGGACTGAGGTTGAATCGAAAACATCGTACACCTAGGTTGACAAGATACTATTATTGATATGGCATGGTGACATTATGTGATCCCTAATTGTTCCAGCAAATTTTTAGCAAATAAGAACAACTTAACTTTCAAGATTCTTGGGATAGAATTTGATGCACTTCGCACTAGCACCCTTGTCTGCACGAGTGATTGCTCTTAATTATCTGGGATTGGACGTGCTATCACACGAAATACAGAGTTTCTTGTTGCTGAAGCATGGCAAATGTCTCAGTTAGAGTTAAGCAGGTAAAAGCAGAGTTATGACAGTAACATGTGACAGTTACCAGTGGTGACAACGAAGTGTCTGTTTCGCATTTACACTGTTGATAGTTGTGTTGCTTGCTCGGCTAATTTTGCGCTAATGCTGAAAGTTTTACAAGTGCGTGGACACACGAGCGTGCGATCGCACGTTTTTGTGCAACTGACTCAATCACGTATACATATTACAATTCACTAGTTTGCTAATTTACACTTCACAATGCCAGCATTCACTGCAACATTACTTTACGCCAATGTCTCTATAGTAAAATAGCTTCAATGGTATAAACAGCTGTTAACTCCACGTTGTCAACCTCACGATGATCATATGAATTCGTAGCAGGCATCTTTTGCTTGCCAATAACAATCTGTTTACAGAACTTTGTCAAGGATCTTTACGCATTTACTATATTTGTCTGCATTCAATATCAATATACGTTCAGCTACCTTTTCGATCACCAAAACAACAAGTAGGGTGTAAATATTATCCTTGCCAATAACAATTCTGTCCTTGTAAATATCTTATAGTGAAAACATGGAATAAGCTGCATGGTTCAGGAGGTTTAGGTCATTGAAAATTTTGTACATTTACCTTCAAGCATAGTAAATTACGGACTGTACTCTTTGGAAACCATATCAATTTTTAATACAGCAAATAAATTTTAAACAATCGTTTAGTGGCATTAACCTTTTTTACTTTGTATGTCAATATTTAATCAGGAGTTATTTATTTATTTTTGCTGTGTAGTAATTTTTAATTTATAAGATTTTGCAGAGGGCCTCTTGAACATTAGGTAAAGCGGAGGAGAAACCATCCTTAATAATTTGAAAGGAAATGAGAAAATAAAGCAACCTTAAACAGTCTTTAGTTGTAAGAGGATGTCATTTTTTCATGTTTGTAAATGCGTTTGTACTCCTCTCATGAATGAAAAGCTGGAGTGCAAGATAGATACACATTCTGAAGCAAAAGAGCACGACGAAAATCCCATTGGTGTGCATCGTGTTGCAACAGCTGGTTTTAAGTGAAGAGAAGGGAAGGTGTGACGTATTTAGGTTGATGTTTTGGATATTTTTCCTTGTATTTCATGATACTTATTAAGCAGTTCATAATATATAGGGGGCATGGGAGTGAGTCACCCTTCCCAACCTTACAGATTTGCCATTCGCAGAGAATAGACGGCAGTACATTGTATTTTCGACATGGTAACTTACTGGACCCTGGGCCATTCGATCAGCAACTGTTACCAGAAAAAAGTCACAAGCAATTTTCGCTGGGCAAACCTCTCATATCCAACGAAAAATTTTTTGAAGGTACTTTCCTACGCGTAGTAAACTTTCTTTCCATGCAATGTGCTGTGACTGTCAACGTGTATTGTGATTTTAAGGCTCCGTGTATTGATTAGAATTCAGTTGATATTATATGTACAGATTGCTTAATTCCTGCTTACAAGTTTTTGGTTTGCAGCAAAAGAGAACAAGCATCAGAGAGTCATTTACATTGTTGCTTCTACGCCAGGCCTATTCAAAGCGACTCTTCCATTCATGTTTAAGAGTTTATAATCATTTTCATTCTCAATTATTTATTCAGGATTAAAATTCAGTAACCGGGGGTTATTAATTGACCCTGTGAAAAGAGAAAGTTAATTAAAAATCAAGGTGTTTAAAACATCATTATCTAAATGTGAATAAATAACTACAACTGTAGTGAAAATGGACTAGGAGAGAAAAAATACCGATAGAAGACAAATCTAATTTTAAAGATTTGAAGATAAGATAGAACAAGTACTTCAGACAATCTTTATTGTTGTGAATTCACGTACACATTCGACAAAACAATGCATGCTACGTTGATTGCTATCACATCCAAGCTAAAAATTTAAAAGTGACTTTCTTTTTTCTGTATTGAATGAGAAAATGAGAATCTAAGTAAGAGACCTTGTAGCAGACACCCTTATAATGCTTTGTCTATGAAGCATTGCTACAGTATGAAAAAGATTTGAAATGAATTGCCAAATGATTTAACATTCTTTATAGGGACCATGTATAGAAGAAATCTCTATGTAGAAAAACAAGTCCTTAAGAAACAGGAAGTAGATTGCCTTGAAACATGTGAAGCAAGTGAATGTAATAGAAGATAGGAATATCATACCAGAAAGAAACAGTCGTAATTACAATAAAATTGCAGTCACTATATACATTTGTCAATCAGCTTCCGTTTTCAAGTACTGAAGTAGAATGTTGCAGTTGCATGTACAACAATATAGAAAGTCCTTAAGTTAAATTCTGCAGACGCTTTTCTCTACAATACACTCTCCTGTATACATATACATTTCTCACGATTCTAGTCATATCCTCTTCAACATTGAATCCTCTATAACTTTCTACGTATGCTTCCCATTGGTTTAAAATTAGCTTTTTTCGTTCTTGAAGCAATATTTAAGTAGCTTTCAACCAGGGTTCCAGAACTCTTGTGTCTGAGTACACTCCAGGGGTCCACCAGAAGTTATGCAAGTGATCAATAACAACTTTTACTTCTCGTACAGGAGAATCATGGCCACCATGAAGGGGACGTGAAGCGTCACGCCCCCTTGGAAAAGCCTTCTCGGCAAATCTTGCCACTTATTGGTAATGGTAGGCTTTTTGGGGAAGTTTTCCAACTTTTAGACACAATTTTCAGCCTTTATTAGCCATTATCATATGCTTACATAGGAGTGTAGCACTCTTTCCACAATGTCAATGGCCTCAGATAGTTTAACCGGCATACCTTTGACAGTTTCATCGGCAAATATTCAACTTTTACATCGGCAAACATTTAACTGTTTCATCGGCATACATTCGAGAGTTTCTTCGGATTTTTGGAAAAGTTTTGTAACGTCTCGGCAATTTACTTTCAACTGCCACCACTCCTAATGCTGATTGCATCGATACCCTAATGCTGAGATATTAAGAAAAACATACCAGGAAAAGGCAATCGTTGTTGTAGCTTGTCTCATAGCATGTTGAATGCTGTTCCGACACTTTGCAACTGCCTATCGTACGGATTTGAATACATATTGCAAAGTATTTTTGCATTTGAAAATAATTTTACCTTTATGTGCCTGTTTGGTATCATCTTGATGAACTAGCGAAAGCACATTGAAAATTTCATGAAAACAGGATGGGGAAAAATTCACGAAAACAAGAACAAAAACACCCATATGCAGTTGTTGTGAGATTATTAATAGAGAGCTAGTTTGGAACGAGATTGCAGAGAGGTAATTGATTGTTAGTACTTGTAATGTGCTAGAAAGGCGAAAGAGTACGAAGAGGTTGAGGTCAGTGTTAGTGCAGTGAAGGATTATCAATTACGATAGTGGATTTTCGATTTGTAAGAGTTATAATTGTTGAAACGGGATGAATTAGAAAAGAGAAAATTAGAAATCAAGTCTCCTTTAGCGTGAAATCTTGGATCTTGTGGGCTTTGTTACAAAGTTGCTGACGTTGACACACTCACTATCACATGAGTCAGTAGCCTAACCACAAATTTCACCAAAAACTTCAACTTCACACAGGGTAAGGTCTTTTCGTAAGTTTGTTTGGATGTAGAGGTATCTCCCATACAGTATTGGACTGCAAGTGAATGTTGAAGTCTCGCCTTCAGGAACTGCAACAGTCTCTTGGCACAATTGATTATAACCCCCTCTTCCAATGTTGCTATCACCAACTCTCACATTGAAATTAGAGAGCCTGTCACCACAACAGTCACCTCTGTTTGTGATTTTCATTGAGTAGACAGAGGCAGTACCACCAAAGTCAACTCTCCACCATGGCAATTGACTGCAGCAATCTGCAACTGTGCAAGAGCGACCATACCAGTTTACATTCGAGTTTCCATCTACAGCTCGAGATGGTGACACACCAGATCTGTGAGGTTGGTTTGCTGTGGGCTTTCTCAACGCAATATTTTGAAGATCTATTTGTAATGAAACAAAGCGTCATTCTTTCAAGGAATTAGAGAGCTGTCAAGCAGGCTAAAATCTTCTGACTTAGGCAATTATGCACTGAAGACAAAAAGCAACCTTTTTCAACCAGAATCAATATTCTAATTAGTAGAATGGGTTCCTTCTCTAACTCAAAGACTTCATCTACAGCCTATGTCGGCATATCCTATATGTTAAAATTTACAACCTAGTCGCATATCTTTTGTTTAAACGTATAGCTATTAAATGACTTCTACGAAGTGATTGATTCATGTAACTGCACTTCTCGTCCTATACTTATAGTGCCGTGCTTAAAGTGCAAGCAATGATGGTGCATTTTTGCAGGCTAATCACTTAAATGCTTACCAACACATCGGTAGCCCATTTGGTTATGAACATCTTCCTCGCACTTTTGGAGTATCTCACACGGGTATGATGCCTGTGTTCTGTCACAAACAGACTGAAATCAATTGAGAAAGTAAGTTAGTGAAGTTGATGTTGACTTGGGAAGACAATGTGTACATCTTGGGTATTGCCAAAAGAATTACCATTGGATTCTTGGGGTGATGAAACCATTATTTATGTCACTAAATTAGACTAAACGAATAATCTATCATTAAACCATCCACAGAAGATTCATCCTTACGAATAACCGTATTTCTGCATCAAGATTCAGTTGAGTAGAACTCAAAATCGCGCAAATACCACTAACGACTGTAGTCTAAACATCACATTCGAATATCCTTGAATCGCAATCAGAATCTGGCTACAATTGGAATTCCATCACCTAAGATAGGTTCTAAATAGTAGAAAGCCGGAGAATAGCTCAATCTTTCAATTAAAAGGAAGATAAAGTCATATTACATACTTCAAGATAGGACTGAGGAGATGATGCTCTCCATACATTAAATTGTTGTAATGCCATTACCTTTATTTCTACAAGTTCGTGATGCTCCCATAACTCAGCTGACACCAGCTTCGACTCTACATCTGTCAATCTGTTTCCAGATAATCTCTCACATCTCTTTGCCTTAGCATTGTAGTTAATTGATTTACAAAGTACGTCATTGATGCACTGAAATGTGCACATTAACAATGTATGTGCGACTATTTCTTCAATCACCAAAGTATCAAGTCGTGTATTTTGAGCGATGAGATGAAAGTCTGTGACTTTTCTGTATGATGGTTTACATGTTTCAGTACTGTTGACAAACTTTTTAGTTGCAAATATCAAGTAGACTGCGAGGAGATATTGGCAAAAGTGCTTCGACTTCATACTTGCTATATCAACTTGTTAGATGCTGGTATTTTAGAACTGTCTGCGAATCTACAATCTGGCATTGAATGAGTCATATTTGTTAACGAGCAGGAAGAGAGAGAGAGAGAAAGAAGCGTAAATAGTCCTTTAATGAGTTTTTTATCTATTATCTCACTAACTGCTTGACGTTTGAAAAGCATTACCTTGCAAGTGAATGCCATTGAAAGACAGAAGCAGGAGATGTGATTGCAATTACCTTATGCTAAAGCCGTTGGGACTGAGGTTGAATCAAAAACTTCGTAGACCTAGGTTGACAAGATATTATTATTGATATGGCATGGTGACATTATGTGATCCCTAATTGTTCCAGTAAATTTTTAGCAAATAAGAACAACTTAACTTTAAAAATTCTTGGGACAGAATTCGATCTCAGCTGTCGTATATTGTACTCCCTTGTGCTGAAAGCTTTTTGTCTCATAACTTCTTCATCTTACTACTCTAGATCACTGTTACCACAAAAATTGGTTCTTTTCTAAGATACCCAATTCCCATAAATAGCAGCCAAAACATCGTTACATAGGTAGCAGAACTGTTCATCTAACCGCTTCAATGTCTTCATTCTACTCTTTGCTCTGAAATTCATCAGCATAAATGTACACCTTATTACTCTCCTGTGTGAAGGTCCAATTTATAAACATTGTATAACTTATAAAGGTTGTTTTTTCCTGTTTTATACTAAATTATGAGTACAGGAAAAGATTGCAGATAAGATTAGAATATGTTGTGAACACTTGCATGAAACAGTGAGCTTAGTAAATGAAATTGTAGAGGTTTCATTTCGAAATGCTTAGCAGTCCTAGTCAGAACTTTAGGACCTCCAATTAATTAACATTGACTTGCTTATATCAGAAATCATTGTATTTTATGAATGGGTAATGGGTATTGTTCATCAAGGCGTAACACATAGCAGGTTTAGATAGATTAAACAATCATAGATTAGTCTTGCCGGGGCTTGTTGAAGTAAGATGCAATTATGCAATTCTGCAAAGATTCTGCAACTCTGCCTCCCTCGATAGTACTTATTGGAGCGAATTCGAGGGGGGGGGGCTTATTTGCAAAAGGATTTTTAGGTGTGGGCTCCTTAGAGAAGGGCTTATTCTGAAGTGAAGGCTTGATTTAGCATTTGTGGTACGCTTACACAAGTAACAGTATTAAAATTATGCTTTAATGAAACTTATGTTGACAAATTGTATTACAGAAGCACACAGCGAGAACTGCAACTTTAGACTTTGCAAACTATATACACCACAGGTTGGGTACATAACATGATATGTATTAATTTTAATTTTGCACCTGCAAAAAGAATTGTTAATGAATAGGGAGCAAAAAGAGTAAACAGTTCTTTAATGATTTTCTTTTCCATTGTCTCTTTAACTGCATGACGTTTGAAAGGCATTACCTTGCAAGTGAACATCATTGAAAGCAACAAGCAGGAGCTGGGATTGCAATTATTTTTCACTGAAGCCCTAGGGAATTAACGTAGAAACAAAAGGCATTGTACACTAAGGTTGGTGAGTGGAAGGTTGGTGAGTGGATCAGGTGATATAATTCGTGAAATGGCATGGCCACTATATGTGCTCCATTATCATACCTTTAGCTTTTTAGCAACTAAAACAGCTTGATTCTAAACGCTCTTACTTCATACAGGACTTTGATTTCAGCTGTCGTATATTGCATTCTCTTTTTTATCAAAGATTTTTTTTCTCAATGCTTCTTCATCTTGCTACTCTGGGAAACTGTTACTGCTAATATTAATTTTTTTAAGATAGCTAATTCTCCTTGAATGAAAGTCAACACCTCGCATACACGTGACTGGATTTCCCATCTACCTTCTTCATTGCCAGCATTCTACTATTGCACTAGAGAGAGTACATTGCATAATCTACAATATAGACACAATATACATCTTGAAGACGTCATCCATCTCATGACGCTGATGCAAAACGTTGTTGGTCTCACATTGAACTCTGAATCTCCATGGTCGAAAGAATATAAAACTGCTGAGATCATCTCGGTTAGGTGAGAAATCATTTCTGTTTTAGTCTTTTTAGGCAATACGATAGGTATTGTCTGCAAAGATTCTCAAACACCGCTCACTATCGGCACTTTGACAGCTCTAGCCCACCCCCTGCAATTTTTTCTGGTGCCATCACTGTTGACACCTATATGTTCATCGAATCAAGTACGTCGCATCTTCCAGCTCAGAACCAGTCCTCGTTGTTAATATAGGTTGGCGAGGGAGGAAATCCTGTGGGGTCATCTTTTAACAATGGAGACTGCTTTGGAAGCGAGAAAATTTTGACAATCAACGCCTTTCGGATTAGCTTAAGATGTGAAAGTACAGGATATGAATGTGCATAGAAATCTCAAAACAAATACCTAGGTACTGATGAGGGGGCTCTATGAAATTCTAAGGTGGACCCCATTGCTCCAACTGTTAAATCCATCACTGGATATGACTTGCATACTGCACCTAACATTAGGCAGCATAACATAATTAATCAATTGAGCGCAGAGGCGATCTTGCAAGTTCCGGTACTTTTTTACTTTGCTTATTTGGGGGCAGTCCTTATTCGGGGGCGGAGCTCTTACGTGGGTAGTACTTATTGGGGGTCGTCACTCATTCCGTGTCAGTGCTTATTTTGGGGCGGAGCTATTACGGGGGCGGTAATTTTTGGAAACCATGTCATTTTTAATACAACAAATAAATTTTAAACAATCGTCTAGTAGTATTAACCAATTGTCCAGTATAAGGCTTTTTATTTATTCATTATACTTGCGTAGTAACCTTTAATTTGTAAGTTTTTGCGGAGGGCCTCTTGAACATTAGGTAAAGCGGAGGAGAAACCATCCTTAACAATTTGAACGGAAATGAGAAAATAAAACAATCTTAAACAATCTTCAGTTGTAAGAGGATGTCATGGTTGTAAATGGGTTTGGACTCCTCTCATGAATGAAAAGCTGGAGTGCAAGATAGATACACATTCTGAAGCAAAAGAGCACGACGAAAATCCCTTTCGTGTGCATCGTTTTGCAACAGCTGGTTTTAAGGGAAGAGAAGGGAAGGTGTCACGTATTTAGGTTGATGTTGTCCTTCCCAATCTTACAGATTTGCCATTCAGAGAGAAAAGACGGCATTACATTGTACTTTTGGCAAGGCAACTTACTGGATCCTGAACCATTTCATTTCTTACTGTTACTAGAAAAAAGTCATAAAAAATTTTCGCTGGGCAAACCTCTAACATCCAACCAAAAATTTCTTGAAGCTACTTTCCTACGCGTAGTAAGCTTTCTTTCCATGCATTGTGTTGTGGCTGTCAATATGTATCAGCATTCTGTTAATATCATATCTAGAGATTGTTTAATTCCTGCTTACAAGTTTTCGGTTTGCATCAAAAGAGATAAAGCATCAGACAGCCATCTATATTGTTGCTTCTACGCCAGGCCGATTCAAAGCGACTGTTATTATTCATATTTAAGAGTATGTAGTCATACTCATTCTCAATTATTTATACAGGGTTAAAATTCATTAGCCAGGCTTACAATTGGCCCTGTGAAATGAGAGAGAAAAAAAACTATATTAAAATTAAGATGTTTAATTCATCATGATCTAAATGTGGATAAATAATTGCAACTGCAGTGAAACTAAACCAGGAGAGAAAAAATACCTATACAAGACAAATCTAATTTTTAAGATTTGAAGATAAGATAGAAGAAGTACTTCAGGCAATTTTTATTTTTGTGAATTCACGTACACATTCGACAAAACAATGCATGCTACGTTGATTGCTATTACATCCAGGCTACACATTTTAAGCTGAATTTCTTTCTTCTTTATTGAATGAGAAAATGAGAATCTAAGTAAGATACCCTGTACAAGACATCGCTTATAGTGCTTTGTACACATATTAAAACATAAGATTGTCTATGAAGCACTGCTAAAGTATGAAAAAGATTTAAAATGAATTGCCAAATGATGTAACATTCTTTATAGGGACCATGTATAGAAGAAATCTATGTGTAGAAAGCAACTCCTTATAAAGCAGGAAGCAGATTGCTTTGAAACATGTGAAGCAAGTGAATGTAATAGAAGATAGGAGTAACATACCAGAAAGAAACAGTCGTAATTACAATAAAATTGCAGTCATTATACACACTCTTCAATCAGCTTCTGCTTTCAAGTACTCAAGTAGAATGTTGTAGTTGCATGTACAACAATATAGAAAGTCTTTAAATTAAATTTTGCAGTTGCTTTTCTCTACAATACTCTCTCTTGTATACATATACATTTCTCACGATTCTAATCATATTCTCTTCAACATTGAATCCTCTATAACTTTCTACGTATGCTTCCCATTGGTTTAAAATTAGCTTTTCTCGTTCTTGAATCAA
>WIPJ01000217.1:31701-52087 GCA_018155075.1 Cassiopea andromeda
TTTATGCTTTTAATCTCATGTTTCCCATCTAATCGGTTGCTTAAATGCAAATTTCTCCAAAAACTTTAACTTCACACAACGTAAGCACTTCCTGTAAGTTTGTTTGGATATACAGGTACCTTCCGTGAAGAGCTGGGTCGCATACAAATGTTGAAGTCTCGCCTTGAGGGACTGCAATATTCTGTTGGCATAATGCATTATCTTTCCCTCTTGCAATGTTGCTATCACCAACCCTTACATTGAAATTAGACAGCCTATCACCACAACAGTCTCCTCTGTTTGTGATTTTTATTGAGTAGACGACGGCAGTGCTACCAAAATCGACTCTCCACCAAGGTAATGGATTACAGCAAGTTGTATGCGTGCAAGAATCACTGGAGAAGTCTGTTTGCGAGTTTCCATCTACAGCGCGTGAAGATGGCCGACCAATTCCATAGGGTTGGTTTTCTGTGGCCTTACCCAACGCAATGTTCTGAAGATCTAGTTGCAACAAACAACATCATCATTTTTCATTTTACCACAAAGATTGATCTGATGATTCAGGGCTAAAGTTGTAACAAACGCGATTCCGTTATTAATCCTATGCTTAACCTGTACGGGCGCGCAACTAGAGAGAATCCTGGGGTCTAGACCCATCCCCTTTTCAGCAAATGAACGAAAGCCCACTTGTTCTAGTGCCAGAAAAAGGCGTCGTTCTCAAAATTTTCCGGGGCTTAGCCCCTCGTCCCCTTTTACCCCCTGCTGTGATTAAAAGTTGCAGTAACAATCATGGTCTGCAGAGCAACGATAGCAGTAAGCTTCGCACAGTCTTTCCTCCACTCATGGATCTGAAAAGCAATGTCATAGGCTGCATCTTCATTTAAATAGTTTTGATGTGATCATTTTCTTTGATTGTACCCCGGCCCTCGAAAACTCCTAGGTGCGCGCCTGCTGTATCTGTTTAACTGTAAACAGTAAATCTAGTCAAATTAAAGATCGTTTGCTAGAAATTACATGCTAGTTTTTGGATAGTAGCATTATTCATTGCTGTTGGAGATTGCCTATTTCATATCTTCATTTCATTCATGGAGCACCTAGTATGATAAGTATCTCACCTGAAAAGACAGGTGTTAATGTCTAATGCTTGCTGTTTTTCAATCCATACCATTTCAAACAGACATTATTCAGGCTTGCATATGAGCTGACAAGCTTACTCTAAATAAGAGAATGTCGTATTCCTATTTTGATGTTCAAATTAAACTTAATGTATCATACACGGTGATGTCCTTATGGAGGGGCATGAGGGAGGGCGCGACGCCCCAAATGTGTACAAAAATGCAAGAAAGTTGGTCATACTACAGAAGATCTAGCATCCCATTGATCATAGTGTTTCCGTGACGTTCGTCTTTCGTCATAGTTGGTAAATGTTTGCAAACTCCCCCCCCCCACGACTTTCACATCTCTGATCATGAGTCAAGTTGCAACCATCACATGCTTCTATGAGCTGATTTCATCATTTTTCCATATTTCAAATACTATGTTAGTTCATATACACTACATATAAATATGATGTATTGCATTTTTCCAGTCATCAAATTATCTTACCCACACATTGATAGCCGTTTGGTCTGGTAAAATCCTCCTCGCACTTCTGAATAGTGCTACAAGGGTATGATTCAAGGTTTCTGTCACAAATTGACTGCAATTAATTGAGAAATTGGATTTAGAAGCATTGAGATTACACTTGCTAGCGTCCAAAATACGTTTATTATTATAGGAAATATTACTATTGTGAAGGAGGCGCCATTGCATATTTAAGATGCTGGGTGTATTTTCCATTTCACCAACTTAGAATAAAATCTTCAAGGATTGCTACCTGTGATCTAAAGTTTCCACAGCTCTTACATAGCGTATTTATTCATTTAGTTGCCACAGAGGCCCACAATTGCTCTTTATGCACATATAGATTTAGCTGACAATCTAGACCAGCTTTCCCTGACTTTTTCTTTAGCCATTTACACTTCTATGATGTTGCATATGTTAAAACCAGGTGCTTACATGCATAATAAAGTCTTAGCTGCTTCATTTAGCTAGGTTTCTAGCCAAGCACTCCTGCATTGTTTTGTGGGTTTGGCTTACAATAAGGGCGGTTTTTTAAACAAATAAATGTGGTAGGTGGAAGACATATAAACACTATACAATGATTAGGAAACTCTTCAGATTGGAATTTATCTTCAAATGATCACGGTTACGCAAATAGTGATCATGTACCACGAAAGAAGGGAAATAAATATCATGTGATAAAGATTCTTCAATACCTGTAAAATTTGGGCAAATTACACGAACACGGAGAAGATTCATGGTACGAATCATACAAAATTTTCACTAAGAAAAACCAACTGTATTAGTTTTACCAACAGCTGATATTTGTGTCTATAGATGATTTGCGCCAACCATGTTAATTTGTAATCATGAAGGCAGTACAAATGAAATGTTGTGTAACCGTCTTTGACAGATGGAGGAGCCTTTAAGTGATATATCTTTCATAAGTTGCTTAACATATTGTACATAGTTATGATACATTACCTTTGCTGCTTCGCGTTCATAATGCTCCCATGAGTTAGCTGCAATCAACTGTGAATCTTTATCTGTCAATCTGTTTCCAGATAGCTTCTCGCATCTTCTTGTCTTGACATTGTAGTTGATTGATTTACAGAGTACATCATTAATGCACTTCATGGAACACATTAGCAATGTATGTGCCACTATTGTCTCAATCACTGAAACATCAAGTCGTGTATTTTGGGCAACAAGCTGGAAGATAGCGCGTCTTCTACAGGACGATCTGTAAATTTCATCGCTGGTGACAAACTTTCCAATTACGAACAGAGCAGAGATTGCACTGACATATTGGTAAAAAGATATCAACTTCATTGTAACTGCCTGATATTATAGCCTAACCGAAAAAATATCATGTGTTAGACGATCTACACAGGCATTTGGGATAATTTTATTGAGTATCAAATATTTCCAAGATATTTCCAAGAAATTCCATCCGATGGCTGATGGAACGGCACACAAGAAAACATTGTTAAACTTGAGACATGTTAACTACAACAAACAAAAAAAACGAAGCAAATTAACTTAGCGAGAAAACGTACAAAAAAAGAGTGAAAACTAAGCACTTAGCAAAAATAGAACGAAGCAATATAGAATCAGCTAAACAATATAGAACGAAGCTTAAAGCCTACGAAATATACTTATGCAATGCAATAGCAAGAACTTACATTTTGTCCCAATACTCAATGGCAACGAATATACGAATATAAAGGTCCAATCAATGTAACAACTAATGCTTGAATCAATGCAATTACTAATGCTTCAATCAGTAATGCGATATCTAATGCAAATCTGCTTTAAAGGCGCGTAAAGCTGATGGTTCTGAACAAAAAACAACATCGTGCCGAAAACAAAAGCTACAAACAAAAGAAACCAACTACGCAGAGGCTAAGCTGCCATTACACTCATTTTGACGTATGAGCACATGGAATTTTAGCATTTTAATAATCTCCTAAACAGTAAATGTATGGTAAGATAGATGGTAATGCTTCAATTAATACACCATATTTTGCTTATAAATGAGAGAAGAAGAATGGGAATTACATGACTCCCATCAAACACTGCCTTGGGAATGAATGCTATTGAAATTGACAACCAGGAGATATGATTGAAAGTACAAGCTGGTGCAGCCTGAAAGGGTTTATGTATAGAGAATATACTTGGAGCTATTAACCATAGGGAATAATGATTGAATATGAATTTTTTCATCTAAAGCTTAATTAAGTAGCATTTAAGTGTTATTTTGTTTTTCAGTCTTTGCATGGATGCTTGCTGTTGCAACTCTTTGACTATGCTACAATACGTCACTTTTTCTGCTTAAGATCATTTTCTTTTAAATAAAGCAATTCTCCATGTCTATAACCCCTTTTTTCATTTTGGTGACAGTTTTATCTCTCCAACACTTATAATGTTTTAATAGCACATTTTGCAATTATCTTACATATCTACCTACCATTCTCGTCAGGAAAATGACATGATTTACCAGGACGTTGCACTCTTCTTTAGAATCTAGCTCTATCAATAAAGAATCTAGCTTTGGTTTTAGTATTCATTCTCCTTGCTAACGCCAATTTCTAAGTTCTCGTGTTATATGTTGGCAACTTTGTGCTCATAGCTTCATGCTTTTGCAGATTATTGTCACTCCATTATATGATAGCACTACCATATCTTGCAACAGTTAGCTTTCTTGACTTTAGAGACTTAAGAACAATGCAGTTATTAATAATCTGAATTCTTTGTATCTTGCTGAATGACTTGAGGTACAGCCTCAATTCCACATGTTCTAAGTCATTCGCTCATAGTATGATCTTTCTAACTGACTTCATTCAATACAATGTAAGGTTTATTGGTGATATGCACGGCTTTTTACTGCATATAGAGCATCTAATGATGCTCTCATGAATTCGCAGCCAGGGACGTAGCTTGAGTATATTTGGGGTGTTCGAGGTTTGCCCGGCGAACATTTTGTCTGTGACTTTTTTTAGTAACAGTAGTTGATTAAGTGGTCCTACGTTCAGTAACTTTCCTTGCAAAACTAAATTGCACTACCGCTTTGCGCTGCAAAGTGGCAACTTTTCAAGGTTGGGTTGGTTCACCCCATACCCTCCCATAAGTTTCGTCCCTGTTCGTAGCAGTCAATTTTAACTCATTGTACCTTAATTTGTTTGCAGATGATAGCAGTACCTTCACTGTATGATTTGCAGGGCATGCATTGCATTGTACGAAACATCAGAATTATAAAATAGCAGCTTCTGTGTAGGCATGCAAGAAGGTCTCTGAAACTATGCAGAAGTTGGCCAATCAACGCACTAACATTTTCACAGTACTAGACAGAGATGTGCTAAGACACTTTTTATTGGGGGAGGCGTTTTGACTGTTAACCAGCTACTGTTACTAAAAATAAAAGATTACAGAAAATTCTGTAACCATTTCTCTGGCAGCATGACCAACTTTCTCGCATTTTTGAAAATATAAAGGGAGAGCATGACGCCTCTACGCCCTTGATAAACACACTACTGACACTAGAACTTTTTGTGTCCTAAAATAGTAACTTTACATCAATTCTGCTTAAAATCTAAAAAAAAGTAGCTTTAAATACAGTCAGTTGAGAATTAGCTAAATCATCGATAGTTTTTATTCCTATACTCGAAGAATACCGTATTCCAGTCAAACTATGACGAATTTGAAATGTTCCGAGGTATACAGTAACAACTGCATGATAGCCTTTATGCAGTTCTAATATTCAGAGTAGGCTTAAGCTATCGACAAAGACCATTTAGAAACCTTATCAAAGGGATTCGATATTCATCTGAGGTACCTCGTAGGCATGGTCAAATGGCTTTCTAAAGAACAGCAACTGCAATTCAGTTTTTGAGTAACTCAACTATACCAAGCTTTTTATCCAATTCAAAAGCCTTTTAACTGAAAACCGATATGAGATTTATGCTAGAAATGCATGCTGTTACTAACGCTAAATAGGGTGCTGGCCTACGCTATTGCTAAGCCTACACGATAGTGGGACAGAATGAAGCTTTTAATTCAGGACGATGTGAAAATTCCATTTTGCCTTTTTACCCCAGAATGAGACTTAAAATAAAAATAGTGTGACAGCGAATTGGAAATCAAATAGGAGTTGTCAAGACACGAATCATTTCACATTTCTACGTCTTTTTGCAAACGCAGGTCCAGCCAAATAGGTAGAAAATAGCACTGACAATCAAGAAATTATAAGGTAAGGTATAGCAAGCTAAATATGCTTCACAAACGTAATGATTCCACAAGGAAATATTCACAGGTTCAAAGAATTGTATAATCAAATTTAGTCCATTAATGTAAGCTATTCCTTTCTGATATAATGGCTTTTCCACATCATACCGCACAAGAGCAATAGAAAGGGACATTGCATTTGGAAGACATATTGGATGTCAAGCAAGTTAACAGAGGAAGTTCAATCGATTTCCAAAGGAAATTACCGTACAAGCATGCCATTAGAAAGCAGGATTACAAAAGATGGTAGTATCGAGAGACTGCCTTGAAAATTTTTGTCGAATGATAAGGATTAATCCATGCACAGCGATAAAATTCTTCGTGAAGGTAAATGTAAACATAGCTTCGTTGATATGCCCATTATGCTTTATCTGAAACTTTCATTGAGTAGTTTCGTTACCCTCAGGATTGCCAAAGATTTCTTATCCAAAGAAAACAAGTACTATTTTCCGTCTTCGGCAATATTGCGAAGCGCAAACACCTGTGAAGTTAATAGATGACTCGAAGCTGTGTTGCTTCGCTTACAGCGGGACACGCTGTATGTGGGAATAAAAGCCATGCATTTTGGCCGCATTTTGCCGCACCGCATCATACCGTGCCGTATGATGCCGCAGCACATGTGAATCTACCTTTACACATTTTTAGCAGGTACAGAAGTGTTCCTGTAGGAGGAGCAGAAAGTGTAACGGATAGCACGGAACAGTGTAGACGGTAGGCTGAACCGTAACACGTTCTGTTCTGGTATAGAAGTTGCACCGGTACAGTGTGCATGGAGTCTAACAGTCTATAGTGACGTAATTCAATTAAATTTGCTGGTGAGATTACTGCGTTGTTGATAGTAAATGTAGATTAGTTCTAATGAACACTTTAAGGACTTCCAAGTAATTACCATCATTGTTGATTCCTCGGACCTACAGGCGGTCTGTTTTGTAAAGACTTGTGCAAATTAGTTTTATATTATCCACAGTTGCAAATCGAATGGTTCTCAATAACTTCTGAAAAGTTACTGAATTTCATGGAATTAATTTCCCTCACTAGTCTTTGTTTCCATACTGGAAAATCTGACAACAATTAAGTAAACTGCGCAGTGGGCTCATTTAATTAGGTCGGGAGAGATAGGAATCAAACTAAAGATTGATAAGCCAGAACTTTCTCAACATGAAAAGTTAGATATCCTTGGACTACAAATGCCCCTTAGGAGCGTATAGCTGATTTCTGGACGACAAATTTGACTACTAAATGAGTAAGGTTGAGGAATATGCCAGCAGAATCGGAGGTCACCTACACCAAACTTGGAAAAAATTATATCAATCACGTTTGGCGTCAAAACTCTACATGTCCAGAGTGCGTTCCATTTTGAAATGATAGGGCTGTGGAGTTTGGTATCAGCTTTTTCACTATGTTCATTATAGATGAACGATATTCCAAAATTTTTTTTAAATTTGAGACTGATAAAAGCAATTTGCAGGTTGCGCACAATAACAAATATTTTGCTTTTAGAAGAAAATGTAGATTACTTCCGTTAAGTAACAAAGTGTCGATTGAAGTCGTTTGGGTAATCAAGTTGCTATGGATGATATCTATGTTGGCAATTTTTGTGTGAGAACTTTCTTCCGTTTCCAAAAATATCGGTCTGTTGTAACTCAAAATGCTTTAAGCCCCTTACCATACCTAGCTTTCTTGCCAGAATCACATATCACGTTAACTGATGGAGTTTGTTTTGTATCCAGGTTTTTATTTCTAAACAAAAACTACTTATTTCAAAAAGATTTTTGAGACATCAGTTGGAAATTGCAACTTCAATATAAATTTAAGGAGAGCCACGACGAGGAACATTATGAAGTTAGATCGAGGAAAAATACAGTCAGCATATCTTATTATTTCTTTTAATGATAATTCCAGCTTAATGTCGACTTGACTCAATTATTACGATATTACCATTACTAAAGCAAGCTAATGTCAATAATCTACTTTTAAGTTTCCGAGTGAAAAAATGAAAGCATTTACAATAATGGTATTATACTACCTGTGCATTTTGTATAAAATTCGTTGTTAGATTCATAAAAAGAGGCGTAAGCTAGACGATGAAGAAAGATGGTGAGCTAGAAGACATAGAAGACAAAACATTGCATGTTACATTGATTGTTTTCCATTCTATGTATTACATCCAGACTGAGAATTAAAAGGTGAATTGCTTTCTGCAATGATTGAGAATTTCAGGAATATGTCTTACAGCAGATATCCTTTATACAGTTATGCATACATACTACTATACTAAAGCATGGAAAAGATTTGAAATGAATTGCCAAATGATTTAACGTTCTTTATAAGGAGCTAGTTTGAAAGGAATCTACTTGCGGAAAGACAGAACTCTTAAGAAACTTAAAATAAGATTGCCTTGATATATTTGAGGGAAGCAAACGCTTTAAAGGATAAGAATGTCATAACAGAAAGAAACAGCTGTAATCACATTAAAATCGCAGTCAATATATACACTCTTCAATCAGCCTCTGCTTTCAAATACTGAAGTAGAACTTTGTTGTTGCATATATAATAAAATAGAAAGTCTCTAAACTTGCAAACGCCTTTCTCCACAATCCCTTTTACTGCATAGCATTGGCATTTCTCTCAATTCTACTCATTATCACGTCAACAACGACTCCTCAATAACTTTCTACGTATGCTTTTGTTTGGTTTTAAATTATATTTTCTTCTCTTTGAAGCATTATTTACTACAAAGCTGTTGGGAATAGATGAAATGGAGAACATGCACAGACGCCATCCATAGAGTTTTTACACCATGGGGAGGAGCGTCAATGACTAGGTGCGGCGATTCTTTATGTTGTGCCCTATCAATATTGATATTACAATGCAACACTTTGGTAAAAGAGGGGCTAGGTCAGACCCTCATAGCGACATCCATGAATATAAGGCAGCGTTTTCCAACCATTTTTTACTCCTGCAACACTAAAATAACTTGCTCTGACCTAAGATATTTCATTCACCTTTAACATTGAAAAAAATCAAACTTTTAGACAAAAGACATAACAGATTGATATTTGAATAAACTTTACGAGACTGAAAACTTATGTTTGAAAAATATATAGAAAAATAAATCAAGAACGAGCTTTGAAACGCTTAGAAAGGAATTTAATTTTTTAATATGCAAAATAATCAAACATATGGACTAGAAAGGATATCCCAGATCAATATTTGAATATGCTTGACAAAAGTAATTACTTGCTTGAAATATGTATAAGATAATGAAAGCAAAGTGCTAACTTCCAAAGAGATTAACCCTACCAGGAAGAGAGATGTAACAGGACTGTTAACTAACATAATTGACATAATAAACCAAGTGATTAATTGTATATAACTGTAGAGAGACATTGATTTTGAAGTTGGATTATATGCAATCATAAAGAATGGATGCTTATTCTCCATCCTGTTCTACGACACGAAACGCCCATTTCAGAGAATGAGAGAGGGATTGATCTTAAACGAGAAACCCTATTTTGATTTACCGATACTTCCGCTAATCTAAACAGAGGACGGACCCCTAAATTCCCGTAACTCAGATCTAGCAGAGCCAGACTTATTTTATGCGACATCTTCATTTTTATTCTGAATCATGACATCTAGATTTTAGCCAAGAGGAAACATACTATTAACTTAGGATCAGGAAAGTCGCGAGATCCCTTTGATCGGGGGTGTGAGATTGAATTGGCCTGGTTAGTAAGTTGTTCTGTTGTCACCTATCATAACTTATTCCAGTGTCTTAAAAGCAATGTTCTTTGGCCAATTTACATGGGAATCGAAAACTTTCAATGTGCTAGACATTCTCTCGTATCCAATGTCTGTTATTGTGCCCACCATGGCCAGGCCTGGAGAAATATTTCCAAAATAAAGGTTCTTAGATAGCTGGAAAACGCTATATTGAGATTGGTTTTGTAAATACAGCATTTCATAAGAAAGCCATGTTGGGGTCGAGGAAAAATTTTCTCAATAAAGGTTCTCAGACGGCTGGATAACACTATTTTTAGATTAGTTTTGCAAACTCAGTAAATACTTCCTTTGACTATACGTTCTTTCAACTGTTGCATAAGCATTATGTAGTCTTCAACTCTTGATATATTTCCTGCTTTTGACGATGAAATGACCAAATTTTAACCTGAATTTTCTCAAGTTCGAAACATTGAGGGGTGTTACACCCCACAACCCCACAGTCGCTACTTCCCTGTTTAGGATTTTCATGATCTTATCAATCTAAGTTTTTGAAAATTTCCTTAGAATTTCCTTTAAAAATATCATATTCTTAAAAGTGCTAAAACTTTCTTGAACTAAGAAAATTTCTTAAAAGTTACAACCTTACTTCTCGCACCTCCTTGAATCTTGTCTCACACCCCTGGTTGGGAATCCCTGATATAAGGCATACAATTGAACAGCTTCTAAAGTAGGAACTTTCATCCGCAAAGTAGTTCATACGTCACTATCCTACGTACGTAAAGTCGTATGTTTTCTAAACTATAGTGCAAGCAAGTAACAGCATATCAATATATTAGATGTGTTAGTCTCAGACCCTCATAGCTATGTCCGTGCACAAAAGGTATACTGTTGGATACTATTGTTAAGGTAGAGTCAGAAGTTTCATCAGCAAATAACATACTCTAGATACATCATACGTCACTTATCTATGTGATATATTATCTAGCCTTTAGTGCAAGCAGAGGTCATAAATTAGTCATATATTACTATACGGCTTTAGTGAAAACGTATTTTGAAAAATTTTATTGCAGAAACAAACAGCATGCATAACTATGCAGTTAAAGCATTAATCATAACCATATACAGTTTTTGTGAGGTTATTCATAAAGAGTTAGTTTGGAACGATACCGTAGGGAGTAAATTGATTTTTAGCACCTATATTGCTCTAGGGAGAGAAAGTATGAAAAGGTAGAGAGCACTGTGAGTTGAGAGACGAAGTGTTGATTACGATTATGATGGTTATAGTTGTTGAGATTTGTAAAGCGGAAAAGAAAGAAGTAGAAATCAAGTCTCCTTTAAGATGAAAATCTTGGCACTTGTGGTCTTCGTTATTTATTATTATTCATTGTTAATTTGGTCAAAATTTTTAAGTAACAGAGGCACCATTTAATCACATGTAGCATTTTTTTTATATAGCTTATATTTAGAATTTATTTCCATTTCTATTATAATAACCGTAGTAGCATTTAATAAACTTGAACTTATATAGCTTCAATATTCAGTTCTGTTCGTAATTTGTAATAATCGTATTTTCATAACGTTGCGTAGATTTAACCATATATATTTCATATAAATTAGCTGTAGTAGTGTAAGCAGTTAAGGGCCATCTCGGCCTGCACACTTGTATATCAAAAAAGAAAAAACAAAAAGTTATACAGTTGCTGAAGTTGAAGCCCTCAATGTCACATGAGCCAGTAGCCTAGCCGCAAATTTCACCAAATACTTCCACTTCACACAAGACAAGATCATTCTCTATGTTTGTTTGGATGTAGAGATATCTCCCATACAGTACTGGACTGCAAGTGAATGTTGAAGTCTCGCCTTGAGGAACTGCAATATTCTTTTGGCATAATTCATTGTAATCTCCTCTTCCAATATTGCTATCACCAACTCTCACATTGAAATCAAACAGCCTGTTACCACAACAATCACCTCTGTTTGTGATATTCATTGAGTAGACAGAGGCAGTGCCACCAAAGTCAACTCTCCACCATGGCAATTGATCACAGCAACGTGCTTTTGAGCAAGAGCGACCACTCCAGATTGGATTCGAGTTTCCATCCACAGCACGAGAAGGCGACACACCAGTCTGAGGTTGGTTTGCTGTGGGCTTTCTCAATGCAATATTTTGAAGACCTAGTTGTAATGAAACAGAGTGTCGTTCTTCAAAGAATGGAAGAGCTGGGAAGCTACAATCTTTTGATTTGAGCAATTATGTGCTGAAAACAAACATGTAACCTTTTGCAAACAGCGGCAACATCCTAATTAGTAAAAATGAGCAATCTTCTCTTCCTCAAAACTGCAGGCTGACCTTATCTTCTATTTTGAGATAGCATTATTTGCTTAACAAGAATTAAATTGACTTAATCAAGTCAATTGCTGCTTCAAGGGGCGGATTCAGGGGGGCCGGGGGAGCTATGGCCCCCAAAGGTAATGTTTCTTATAATAAAAAATCATGTTAAGAAACTTTTCACATAAAAACGACAATAAAGGCCACCCAAAGTCCAGCTCTGGAGCCGCCCCTGGCTGCTTCTTATGATATTGTTACAAAAACTATGCTCTTATCCATCCAATAAAAAGACCATGGCTTACCAACTAGAATGAAAGTGGCCAACAAAGATTTCACTTGGAATGTCATTAGCTATTGAGTTCGTAGTAATCTTTTTCTTTGTTATTGCTTGAGGAAGCGGCTCTATCATTTGTATATATTTACATATAGTCTCTATTAGCATATCCAATATACCAAGGAACGTTGGGAACATTGTAAAAGTGGAGGGAACATGGATTGTGGGACACCTTGGTAGGGTTTCTGGTAGAGACATTAAGAACTTTGTCTGGGTGCTAAAACACTTACTGAAAAGACAACACATTTTGCATGATAAGAAAGGGTTAGCATTGCGCCAGTCCCTAAATTTAAAACAATTAGGGGGTTCGGGGGCATGCTCCTCCATGATATTTTGAAACTGAGATCTTCTGAAATTGCTGGAAACGTGTGTTTTTTATTAAGTTTTGCATCTTCAAAGTTTTCAAAGAGGGCAGCCACGTTTCATGAAAGGGGCACATTACCTGAGTCTTTGAAAAGTGAGGAGCACGTATCCCCTGTGCCCTCCGGTCCCTACGTCTACGAATATACCAATATACGAGGTATTACACCATATTATGGTATTTCAATGTTGCAAGCATAGGGATTATAACACAGTCGAATTTATCTTCTTTCAAATTATAAGTATGCAATCACTTCTATGATATGGTTTATTAATTTAACTGTACTTCTCGTTCTATTCTGTTGCACATAAAATGCAAGCAATGATTGTGTATTTTGACTTGCAAATGCTTACCAATACATCGGTAGCCCTTTGGGTCATAAAAGTCTTCTTCGCACTTCTGGAATATCCCACACGGGTATGAAGCATTTGTTCTGTCACAAACAGACTGAAATCAATTGAGAAAGTGAATTTAGTGAAGTTGCAGTTGGGTGGGACGATAATGCATACACTTTGTGTATATTATCAAAAGGAACATCATCGGATGCTTGGGATTTTGACACTATTATTTATGGCACTAAATTAAAATAAAATCCTAGATCCATGACCTATCTTTCTCTCTGACAATCCATTGTGAAATTCTCCACAGACTTAATCAGTGAAATACAGTGAAATCCGCCTTTACCTATATCCATAATTCTGCATTATGATCATTACGATGAGTAGAATTCGACATAACATATGTATCACTGAGAAGCTTTGAAATCTTCTCAGTGATACATGTGTTATGTTGAATTCTAACGTGGTACTACGTTAGTACCACATTCGAATCTCCTTGAATCTTATGTAGAATCTAGCTTCAACCAGATTAAATTAAGATAGGCCTCTTAAGCAACCAATCTAAACAACCAACCTTTGCGTAATTCTGTCACAAAATAACTCACGTCTCCTATTAATACATTGATTGCAATGACTAACACTAAATTTGCTGTGTAAGTTTTCTGAGCTGATTTATAGGAATTTCAATGTCCTGCATCCAAAATCATATTGGCTTTGCGCAACAATAATTACTTTACAATACTACAGGGACGAATACCCCCGGGGAGCAAAAATCCATGTCTACCCCAAGGGGATTAACATAGAGGAAAAAAAAGAAACTACTGAAACTAAAGAGCTAGAAACAACACATACGGTTAATAAGAACGATTAGATACCTAAGTCTGCTTCATATTAGACGTCAGATCGAGGTGATGGCAAAGGTAATTTTGGAACTAGTGAAGAAAACTTCTCTTGGAGTTCGTTTAAAAATGAACCACCGTTCGTCTGACGTCCAATATGAAACAGACTTACAAACGGAAAGAGACAAATAAAAACGGACGGGGAATTTTTTGGTTACGTGATATACAATTTTCGTTAGAATCCACCAACTTCCTGGACAAGAGCGGCATTTCCTCTCTTTACTTGTGCAAAGCTTTTCCTTAGTTAACCACTACAACGAAAAGCTTTTTGCAAGTGAAGTATCAAGAATCTTATGGTCCACAGCTCTGTCAATCTATCAGAAATATCTTGAGTTTGAGAACTCGGTGAAGAAAGAGTTGAAATCTCTTGACTTGGCTATGAAGAACTATATTGGTAAAGTCTTTGAAGAAACTATGAAGAGCTTGTCAAAATGTGTTGATTGCTTCCGAGAACCTTGGATGCAGATCATGCATCAAAATGCACCACCTGTTCTCTAATTTAGATTGGTTTCCAGACAATCTCAGATCAATGAGTGACGGCGAATAGGAGAAGCGCTTCCAGCATGACATGAGAGAGATGGATAAAGGGTAGAAACGACGTTGAGATCCAATCATGCCAGCTAGTTATTGCTAGATGCTAAAGAGAAGTATCTCTGCAGCTGCTCATTACAGGAGGGTCAAGATGCGAGTTTTGAAAGCTTGAGTTATGAGCAATACCCAAGTAGCTAGTAGAAAATAAGAATTTGCCTGATGAAAGCTCAGTCAGTGCGTAAAGTTTTAGCCACCGGTGTTAAAGGATCAAGCGCAATTATAGGAAATGCCGATTTTTCGAAATTGAATTGGGAAAAATCTGATCTAATAGAGAAAAATAGGTGTCATTTCTAGATTAAGTCCATCAAAAATGTCTTATATCCACTAAATACACTTAACAACCTTGAAAAAGTGATTTATTTATTGCCCAGTGTTATGACTGTCCATTCTACTAATATTCGAGTAAATGGTGAGAATATTGCAAAACCATCGACCATTATGCAAATGTGTGAGTCATAACAGCAAGAGAAAATTATGCTACATACTTCAAGATAGCATTGAAGACATGATAGAGAGTCTACGCAACACGACGCGCCTGCTGACGTCAAAAGTTTCGTGTCAAAAGTAAAGTTTTGGCGCGAATCATAATATCGCGCTAGTTTCTAGGCTCCTTTGGCTCGTCATGAGCAGACGCGTCGTGTTGCATAAACTCTCTAATTCTCTTCAAGCATGGAACGTTAAGTTTATGCAATGCTGTTACCTTTCTTTCTACAGGTGCATAATGCTCCCATAAATTAGCTGCAATTAGCTTTGACTCTCCATCTGTCAATCTGTTTCCAGATAACTTCTCACACTTCATCGCCTTGGGATTGTAGTTAATTGATTTACAAAGTACGTCATTGATGCACTGCATTGAACACATTAGCAACGTATGTGCCACTATTGTTTCAATCACTGAAGCATCAAGTCGAGCATTTTCAGCAACAAGCTGAAAGTAGCCATGACTTCTGCAAGGAGACCAGTAAATCTCAGCACTGTGATTCAATCTTCCCATTGTATATAGGACATAGATTGTAATGAAATGAAAGCAACCGTGATTTCTCTTCATTTTCGTCTTGAAATGCGTTGTTAGCAAGAGAAAGTTCTTCCCAAATTATGCTTTACTGCGTTTTCAAAAAATCCTGAAATCTTACCAGTTCCTGTAATCCACTTTCCTTTTCTATTATAAAATGTGCATTATTAATAATTCAAAGTGGAAGTTTACACACAAACCTTGCTATAAAATCTTCAATGCTGAAACCTGTAAAAGTATAGTGCTCTGAAATGGTTGTCTTTTTTATAGCTAACTGTTCAATATTCATATTAGCGACATGATGAAAATTCATTATATTGACATGACAAATTTGAGTTGCCTAGTTTTTATGAAAGCGTCTTTTTCATTCCTTTCAAATCACCAAATAACTATTCAGTATTACAAGTTGCTATAGGAACTAAGACTCTATTACTATTTGGTGCTTAATTAATGCGCCCCCCGCGCATTTTAGTTTTCTAAATTCCCGTGTTCCCGCATTTTCAATGTTCCTAAACAAATATTCTTGTCTTTCTGAAATTCGTTAGTGCTTCTCACATTCTCTCACCCATTGTCACCTAATTTATGCACATACAAGTAGCGTTATCTCAGACTTTAAAACATCATTCGCAACCCCACACCACTTATTCCCACTTTCCCCCACTTACTGTATTTTTATAATGTTTCGCTCATTGCAATACACTCTTTTACAAAAATAAAGTTTATAACACTATTATGGCTCAGAATTGCTGAGATTTATGAGTAATTTAAGAAAAATGCAGGACGGAAGCTTCATTAAGACTTAGAACTTTTGCATTTTGAAGTCATGACACTGCTTTTAGGTTTACTGCTGCACTATCGATACAGCTTTAGTTAATGTGCAACAAGCTTAAAATCTAAGTCCTTGACTACAATGATTACGAGATTATGTGGTGAGTTATATTGCCTTTGATTATTAACACCTTAACGACACCAAAAACTAAGACTATGCTATTGTAACGAATTCCGAGGAGCAGAACCAGAGAAGACAACATTACTTTTCTTTATCTAACTCATAATGTATTCATTCTAAACTGAACCATTCATATAATATCAAGCAATCAAAATCGTGCATAGAGACGCCGACGCAGTATGTAGCAGGACATAGTAGAGGCACCACATACGGTTGAAAACATACCACGTTACAACTCAATTAGCTATACGCAGATAATAAATCAATACATTTAATTTCATTACATGACAGGCAAAATATTACACTATAACTGGCCCAATAAACAAAGTGCTATGCTAAATTCAACATAACGATAAGTAAAGCAAAAATCAGGCTGGCTCTAACAATACAACAGCAAAGTGGAACACCCCAATACAAAGCAATAGAGAGTCCAGCTTATTCAACTTAACAAACCACGTCCAACAGTCTTATGAGGTTATACATAATTGATATTAATGTGTAGTCCTTGGTTTCCCTGATAAGATACTAGCATCTTGCAGTCACTATCAATAGCATTTTATCAATAATTTATAATAATGATAGCGAAGAGGCGCTTGATGCACTCTTGCAAAGAGATGGAACTTTGACAATTCACAAGAAAAATTTGCAAAACTAAAGCCGAAAACTCCTCTACATTAAAAATAGTGTGAAAGTCAGGGCCACGCTAACCACGAGGCACAGAAGACACGTCCCAGGGGCCCATAAGCGGATAGGGGACCCAAACATTCAGGTGGATTTTTAAAAATCGTTTTGAAAACAAAGTTTAAGATAAAGATCCTTTGTGTTGCATAAGACACTAGACATGTAGTCCATAGCAAGTGCATTCTTTTTATACAAGAATACATAATTTTTCCCTGAGCCTCGATATTCTCAATTTTTTAGACTAAGATTATAACTACATTATTCTAAAGTCCCACAGTTGTACCTTTGCTTGAAGATCATAGGAGTGTATTCAAATGTTAGTTAATGTCTTACTTCTTTATAAAACAAAACAATAGTTGAATGGAGCAATAATTTTTGCATCGTCAGTGCAAACGTTGATCTAAAAGCAGTACTATAACTCGAATACAGAGAATTCTTAGTCTTGGTTAAGGTTGAACCTTGCATTATACGTAAATCATTCTTAAATATTGAAGGTGTAGCTAGGCCTGAAAGTCAAAAGATTACATTCAAATCTTTATTGATGTCTCACTTTATCAGAAAGCAAAAGAAAAGTAGAGCAGAATAACAGATATTGTATCGATAGTGAAAAAGTTAATCTACAAGCAGTACTATAACTCGAATACAGAGAATTCTTAGTCTTGGTTAAGCTTGAACCTTGCATTATACGTAAATCATTCTTAAATATTGAAGGTGTAGCTAGGCCTGAAAGTCAAAAGATTACATTCAAATCTTTATTGATGTCTTACTTCATCAGAAAGCAAAAGAAAAGCGGAGCAGAATAACAGATATTGTATCGATAGTGAAAAATTTAATCTACAAACAGCATTATAACTCAAATTCGCAAAAATTCGTAATAAAGCTTGAACCTTGCATTATTCTTAGATTATTCTTAAATTTCAGTGAATTTGAGCGTTAATATTCTTATAAACTTTATTAAAGGAAGTGCATCCCAATCGATTAGTTAGAATACAAACGGAGAGTCTTCTGCCATGTTTATTCTGAGTCCTGGTTTAGTAGCTTTCATTATTTTGAGTCTGCTTACTCGGAGTACTAAAATTTAATCGAATTTTTATGTGCCTCTCTACTTTCGTCTACAATAGTTTCTCTTATCACTTTGAATGTGTGCGCAGGGTAGCATCTACTCCTGGAAATTACTTCTAGAAAATACTCCTGGAAAATACAAAAACTCCTGGAAAACGCCTGTTATTGAAATACAGTTGACTTTTGATACTGAGCTACCTATCCTATTGAAACGCAACTTTTATCTTATTTTGCAGAGGCATTTTCCAGTATCGCAGTGAGTATGCTCCTAAAGCCTTTTTTAGATTTTCCTATAACCTAAAACCCCCAATTCCCTCAACCCTCCTTACATAACCACCAATCTACTTGATAGCTAGGCAGTTTCTACTACTGCTCCGCTATGCTTAATATCCTTTCAATTGTTCGTGTTATTTGCAAAAACTAATTATGCTCCACATGATTAGCATGGAAAAATGACCAATTTCTCCTAGAAAAGTCCTGGAATATGCTCAGAGAATCCTGGAAAGCGCCTAGAAAATCTCAGAGAATTTCATTGCAAAATATAAGTGGACACCTTGGTACATGGGTGGGCCCCATAGCACCAGCCCGGCTAGTTTCCCCAGAATTGTTAGTGCAGACTTGGTGAAAGTGCTAAATCTGATTAGTGCATTACAGCTTGAACTGAGTTTAATTTTTCATTCTGTACTCTAGCTGCAAGCATAGTTAACATCTATGCTGCAACACAGCTCTTTTTACATTCTGTTCTTATCAGTTGCCATTAAAAATTACCAGGTAAGTTGCAAGTAATTGCAGAGTAGTGCAGGATTTCACCAAAAACTTCAACTTCACATAATGCCAGTGCCTGCCTTAAATTTGTTTGAATGAACAGATATCTTCCAGTCAATGGTGGGTTGCAGATAAACACTGCCGCTCGCCCCTCAGGAACTGAAGCCCTTTGTTGGCATAATGCATTGTGTTCACCTCTTCCTATGACACTATCACCAACCCTCACATCGAAATCAAACAGCCTATCACCACAGCAATCACCTCTGTTTGTGATTTTCATTGAGTAGACAGTGGCAATACCACCGAAGTCGACTCTCCACCATGGTAATGGGTCACAGCATTCGGTGTGTGAGCAATGGCCATTGAGAAAGTCTGTATCAGAGCTTCCATCGACAGCACGAGATGGTAACCAGCCCTTAGAATAAGGCTCGTTTGCTGTTTCCTTTCCCAATGCAATATTTTGAAGATCTAATTTGATGAAATCATCATTATTTGATTTTGAAGTAATTGTAGGTGATTCAAGAAGATACTATTAAGTCTTAATACTAACCGAAGTTCTGAATGATAGCCTAACATTCTGAATGTTGGGCTATCACGCCATGGAATTGGAATACTACAAAATTAGAAATTTGACCTTCTTCCTTTCCTACCAGTACAGCGTTTCCTTACCTTTTCGTTTTGTTCCCCCTGGTTACAATAAATTGAAAGCGATTCTCTCCCCCCCCCCTTCCACCGAATTTAACGCATATATGGATCAACACTAGCTGGCATCATTAGGTGTCAACTTATTATCAAAGATAATTATATTTCTCATTGTTCGTTTTTCCCAAAGAGGGATTCTCTCTCAGGTTGGGAAAGGTTGTGCTAGTGGCTTGAAATTTGTGGAATATAAGGCATTTAACAATAGCATGCTAAATAAATACTATACTTGACAGATTGTGGTACTAGATAAGGATTCAACATTGACATTTATTGCAAACCTTAACCCAGTACAAATCTTATTGCCAAGAACAAGTGCGTATTTTTGCGTGAAGGACTGGGGACGAATGACAAGCGCCTAGTGGCCGTAGGTGTATGTGTTGAACACGAAGCCCCCTTGAACTTTTATAATTACACCCTTAGATTGAAAAAACACCCTTTCCAAGCATCAAAATGCATCTTATCTTAGAAAGGATGGGCTATCTATTGTATGATGCCATACACTAGCCAAAAAGTGGGGGGCTGCAGCCCTCACAGCCCCCTTTCCGGCTCCGGCGTGCCTGCTCGTGCAATTGGCTAGCAAAATTAATGGCTTACCAACACATCTATAGCCTTCTGGCTTGGAAAAATCCTCCACACATTTCTGGAATGCATTGCACAGGTAGAAGCCAAGCTTTCTGTCACATACTGACTACAAAGGAGTAAGAGTATGCAAGCAGACATGTTGGCGTTAGGCGATACAATGTGAGAATGAATTTGAATCTAGACAAATATG
>WIPJ01000217.1:78613-94508 GCA_018155075.1 Cassiopea andromeda
TCCAAACATCCCTGCTTTTACATGTCTTCATATATAATTATGCATACTAACAGGAAAGGTGGGCCAAACGTAAGTAAAGCCGCAGCACAAAAACGTCCAGCTAATTTCAAGCCATTGCAATACTCAATAGCGGGTTTGTAGTCACCATGTATATGTCTATATATAACAATATATACAGGGGGTAGCCATTTGGGGTGGGAGGGCTACCGCACCCCCCCCAAACATTTTGCTTGTCGGCAAATGTGCAGTACATCAGTACTCTGCATTCCAACCATGCATGGCACAGGGGCCACATGCTCCTGCTCAGTGACATGTGATGTCATCAATCAATCAATCACTATGCATGCCAGGGGATAATATGCTCATTCAAAGTTCTGTGCTTTGTCATCAATCCATGATCTTCTCAGCATGAACAGGCAAATGGAGACATGTTTTGTATTTCCAAGGCTAATCTGCAAAACAAAGTGGGGTGAAAGTGCCCGGTTTTAGCGGGCACCCTTTAAAATATAACTAGTACAGCACCAGGAAAGTATTCTTCGCTGCGACTTCTCCAATAATTTGCCTTAGTTACGCCATAGCTTTTTCAAAAAATATTTACTACGGGATGAGCTAGTTCAAAAATAAAAAAAATTTTGGGGATTTGGAGCACTTTCTGTGTAAAACCCTTCAATGACGCTGTAAAGATGCTTTAGAGATGCTTTACAAAGGATTTACTTCATTTTCCAACTGAAAATATGTTATAAATGTAGAATTCTAATTGGAAATGTGTTACAAACAATCAAATAAGTTTAAATCAGAGTCTTAAAAATCAGCTCTAGTAGCAAACAGTATAATGTCTCCAATTGTTGCAACATGCTCAAGAAAGGAAGCCTAGGGGAATGCTCTCAGGAATTTTTTTAGTGTAGTGCTTTTTACTTTGGCTTAAAATGCATCTCCTAATATCATGCTTTTATCAGAGGTAAGGAGCTTCGAAAATTCTGCACGATCTGTTTCACTAAAGAGGCATCCTTCAATTTAGCATAGAAGATTTCAATACATTTCACATTTACCACTTACCATCACAATATGAACTACAGTTAATTTTGTTGAAAGCAATTTTTCAGTTCCAATGTAAAGCTTGTGGTAAAAAGGGATAGTTTCTATTTAGTATATAGGGGCAGAAGTCCATTTACCGGGGGGGGGCAAAGTTGAGGACTAGGGGGGAGTTGCACCTAAATTTGTACATTAAAAAAGGTACTGAGCTACGCTCCTGCACATGTTTACACACAGTGTTGAAATGCCTAGAAAATAGCACAATATCCTCATAATCCAATCAGCCTGAAGAAAGTACGAAGCGTATAACCCATAAGATTCGTCAGGTAATGTGTGTGTTTGTTTACTTATTTATCCACCCGAAAGGAAATTTTCTGAGCTTTGTAGCTGCTTTACAATTGAAGCCTATGCTTTTCTTAATGAAGGATTGTGCAAAGTTGCTCTGAAAAAGCAAAGCTAAAAGGCTATACATACATTGGTATCCAGTACTATGGCGAGTGCTGGAGTGGACCAAATTCGACAAAAATCTTCAACCATGGCCCATCAACAGACTGTGTAAATGGCCTATTCAGAGCATGCACGGGACGATCAGACGACTTCTGTACTGGAAAAAGTTGGGCCAATTACATCTATAGAGTTCTGTAGATGGAGATAGAACCATAAAATGGTTTAGGGAAATGCTGCATTATAGCTATTCTTAAGCAATAGTAACTGTAAATTTTCGTAAGTTGTTGCCACTTGTAATAGTTTTAATGTTGTATAACTTTTAAAATTTGATTATTTTTAGAGCTAGATTGTTAGCTTTATGGATTTAAGTGTTAATTTTTAGAACATATAGATTTAAGTTATGAAGTAAATTAGATACACATTTGCGTATCATATCTTCTTTGTATTATACCTCTTTGTATTTTTCACGAATTCGAAAGAAAGTAGCAGATACAGCTAAAATGGCATCCACTCCACCAATGTCATGATGTATCAACAGTGGTTTCCACCAATGTCATGATGTATCAGCATTGGTTATTCGGGAGGGAAAGGGGGAGAAATGCCCCCAGGAGCCACCGAGTCGGCAAATTTCCAATAAAATTTCTTAAAATGCTAAATTCTTGTCTGTTGTATGAGAACATAACTTTTTTCTCCAAATGGTCTTATAAACTTTTTTTGATTAAAAACATTCTTAATCCGCAAATTCATCACTGTTGCCCTTTCCCTGAGTTTTCTTGAAAAACCGCCACTGCGATGCATTCACCATTCAATTTGGAATCAAGTGTGAGGGTGCCCTCGTGACGGAGCCTGTTAAGAACAGTGACGCTTGACGGCCAAAAAGCATATAAAAGAATGTGTTGCGGGCCTCTACGAGGCCTCTTTTGGTCGGGGGCCCTTAGTTTTTGAACTAAGTGTCCTAGTCTGAGTTATACTACTAATTGAGATCGCGCGATTTGAGACCAGACTATGCCAAAGGGTAGAGATAGGAAGGTGTCGCATTAGGGTTATGGAAAGGCTATGCTTCCAAGTCCTGAAAATTTGCCCTATATATTATATTCTCCTGGTAACATGCCGCTTTATGACGGCATTGGTACATTTGATGCAAATTCTCTTCCATGCAAAAACTGCAGTAAGCTATGTGACAAAGGAACAGTTTATTCATGACTGGGCACGTTGGTAAATACCATCTTTTCGCTCCTTCCCCCACAGGGACGGATCCAGAGCTGGACTTTGGGGGGGGGGAGGATGGGGCAACTGATTCCATTAATTGTCTTTTTCAAGCAAGAAGTTTCTTAGCATAATTGTTTGTTATGGGAAATGTTACTTTTGGGGGTCTTGGGCCTCGCCATTACTGGATTGAGACCCAAGGCCCGGGCCCATCAGACTGAGTTTAAGACCCTATTTGTGCCAGATCTGTGGCGAGCACAAACCTTTGTAACTACTCGCCAATTGTAATTTGGGGAGTTTGGTGAGTCCTATCAGTATTTATGCCGAAATGCCGGAGATCTACCAGATCAAATGGCGAGCTAAGTTTTTCTAGAACAATTTAGGCTACAATCTTTGCCGAGCAAAAATCCCAGAATGCATGCTGGGCTTTCCCCATTTTAATGCCCTTCAGCGTGCCTTGTCATAGAGCATAGAGATCTATCAGCAATGTTCTTTGTGTACACGTTGCAGGCGTAATCTGCAGCATCTGCCATTATCCTCAACTTAGGGAAGTGGCAAGAATTTTATAGAGGGAATAAGTGCCTAACAGAAAATTGAGCCTTTTCTTTGAATTCAATATAGCATGCAAATTCAATTTTAACTGGAAAATCAACAGAATATTACAACAGAACAAATAAAGGACAAAATAGAACAAAACAAATGAAGAAAATTTTAGAAAAACAACTGAGATCTTCGTAGCCACTCAACAGAAAATGCTTTGAAAAATGCACTTTTTTCACAAGAATACCTAACTTTTTGCCGAGCTTCATGTTCCTAAATTTTATCTGATTTTGAACCTTGAATTATTCTGAATTCTTAAATACCATAGGAGTAACTTCGGTTTAATATTTAAGGAACATGATTCAATTTTTAAAAAAGTTTTACTACATCATAAAGCCAAGCAAGCATCTATATTTTGCATGGATAATGAAAAGTGCAGTTGAAAGCAGAATTATAACTAGGATACAGAAATTCTTATGTCTTGATGAAGCTTAAGCCTCGCATTATTCTTAAATTATTCCTAATTCTTAGTGATTTTGAGCCTTAATATTCTAATCAAACAGAATGTATTGTAAGAGCTAGAACCTAATCGAAAATGTGTGGTCAAAACTCGATCATAAGTGGGAGGGTTGCACCACTTTTTTGAAACAGGCACATAGATGAAGAAAACTGTCCTAGAGAGGCAAAGCCTTCTGAAACTATCTTTTTGAAGGGTCAAAAATAAAAAGTAAAAGAAAAATAAAAATGAGATTATTTGTTTTTTTCTGGTAGAAATTGTTATTAATAGTGCAACCTTCTCAGGGTTAAATGGCAAAATTTGATGCTTCTGTACTTGCATAAGTTTCAATCGATAGTTTCAACTACCTTTTCCAGGCTGCAGCAATCTGTGGGTGCCAAATGGAAGGCAAAGTCTTTCTAGGACCATGACGCATCCCCGCATATGCTTTTGGTCATAACACAGGCAAAATTTCACGCATATGCTGTTTTTCAACTCGAGAGCTCCTTTCTCATATTGCTGTTCAAAAATCTCTGATAATGTTCTGAAACTTGCAAGAAAGAGGATCTGACAATGATGCCATTATGTCATTGCACTGCACACATGTGAATCACACCGGATCGAGGTTGAGCTTTTTAATTACTATCAATGTAGATTTAGAAGTTACCAAAATTTATTGCGATGGAAAGAGTTGAATATGATATGGATACCTCTGGAGGTGTCATGGAGGTAAGAGAAATTTTAGGGTCATTGTGCGAGGTGTAATTGTATCCCTTCTGTGCACCCAGCATGATTTTCTTGAGAATTACCTGTTTGCATGAAAAAGTTTGTTAACTGGAGTCCATAGAAAACAATTTCAATAAAATATCAATAAAAGTAACATCGTACTGAAATTGTCATTTTCCTCTTGATATTTCAAAATATATTTTCCGTTTTACTTACTGTTTACTATTTTCATTCCATTACACATCCGCCGTTGTATTCTGTTCTATTCTTTACAATATATATTAAATAGTATATATTGTAAAGAAGAGAATAGAATACAACGGCGAATAAAAATAATGATCCAGATTTCAAAGAAAAAAATTTAATGCTATACATGAATGAGGAAATAGAATACATAGGCCTAAACAGTAAAAGCGCTTACAACCCTTGCTACTTAAAGATATCATTGTCCTTATGTACGTATTTCCCAGGCAGTTGCGTACACCCATTCAATGTATGATACACGCCTGGATAAGTTCAATACAAATCAGAAGCTTTGACATTAGTCGTAATATAGAAAAGACAATTCAAATATATACAGATTCACTAATATATGATATATTATCTACTGTACAGCTGATCTAAGTCTTGGAAATGCTTTTTGACATTGAAATACTAATATCATCAGTTCATTCAAGACATGTTCAGATTTGCAAGGGCAGATCAAAAAGTTTGATATCTACATTAATTTCTATAGTAGAGTTAGCATTCTATGCCTTTGTTTGATTCTTCAAATGATTGGACCCTCTCACTAAAGCATTCTTGTGATGAAGAAGCTGCAATTACATTACAAGCAAGCATTTTATTTGGTATAAAGCCCTATCACTTACTGCTAAAAAAATGAGATGTTAAGATACACAATAAAGGGATTATTATCTTCATTTTCTATTTAGACAGCTTTCTGCTTACACAATAAAGATGACACCTTTCTTTTAATTTTTCATTCAATGGCTAGAGACTTCTTTCTATTAATTTCTTATTTAATAGCCAGTTACCAATTGTCAGTTGTTTTGATGTTCTCCTTAAATATTTGATGTTGCTTCTTTAGCAAATACAGGCCATCATTGCACCCCCTCATTCAGCAGAAGAGAGAAGAAGGTACATCAGAGAAAGAGAACAAAAGGAGCAATCTTTTGCTAGGAAGTATGGCAACAGAAATGGGGGAAGAACAGTGAATAGAGATTGTTGTGATAGCTGCAGAGAAGGGGGAGATTTGCTTTGTTGTGATAGATGCCCAGCATCATTCCATTTCCAATGCTGGTACATTGAGCTTCTTACTTTCTAGAAGTTACATTACTCTGGCAAAAAATGTTTTGTTGTTTTTGCAATGATAATTTATTTTCCCAGAGTAAATAAAAATGTGCTTTTGGCTAAATTTATTAAACTATTAAGCTACAATTATCTTACCTAATACTTTGTATTTGGATTTAACTTAGGTAGTTACCCAATTAGTGTTCTCAAATGCAAGACAGGTTTTTATATCAATTAATTGCTGTGTGGTGACTTAAAAGCTAAAGTCAATACATAGCAATGAGTTTGGCCTGCTAGATTGTTTCATGGATTTTGTTATGTTTTTGTAATATTAGCCCATTCATCAATAAACAACACATCCAAAGCAAATAAAATGTATTTTGCTATTAAGACCCCATCTACCACTTCTACTGCATTGTTGTGTGTTGCTAAAGAGATTTAATTATGTATCAAGTGCCTTCACACACTACTCTAATTACTTCTTCTTGGTAAATAGCACTTATTTATTGGTATTACAGCAACCCACCACTGGAAGAAGATGACATACCTACTGGTGAATGGATATGCAATGAGTGTAAAGCTGCTTTAAAAGCTGTAAGTTTTTGTTTAGTCAGAGATGTTGGTCTTCTCATCTTTTGACCCAATTGCATTGCCTCCTTATGAGAGAAGGATCAGACAATGCCATTTCATTTCAAATGTTTTGGGGGGTATTGCACAATACTGATGTTACCTTTAAGTTCCAAATATGTTAACTTTTATAGTGATGTTGCAGAAGAGAATTTGTTCTATGAAGAAAGAAATGTTTTCAAAGTTTCTTTTCTCAGTGGAGATGCTGAAATAATATTTTTTGTATAGGAGAAATTTCAAAAGCAAGATGGAGCAAATAAAGATGAATCAAAGCCTTTGGAGCTATCAGCTACACCTCCATTGTTGACAAAGCCAGAAATGGTATTCCCATATCTTGCAAAGCTACTGAAAGACAAGAACCCGAGGGAGTTTGAACTCCCTGCAGAGCTCCAAGATTTCACAATATTTCCAGGTATGTAGTTTTATTCAACAACTTGTGTTTGATATTGTCACATACAGTTTCATTGAATTTGTGTCAAGGTATGTCAAAGAGTTTTGTTGCTGCTTAAGGCCTGTCTTTGATTGATCTCAGTCTGGAATGCATATTTCTGAAATCGTTGTGTCTCTCCTCTGTTATGTTATCTCAGTTTTGAACTTTTTGGGCCTGTATTTTAGCCTGTTCTCTGGTATTTTTTCAAGTTAAGAGTAGATGTAGATTATAGAGTGGTTTTCATACCCCTGATTGTTATAAATTGAATAGTAAGAATATCAATTTTGAATCAAAATGCAATCATAAGCCATTTAGGTACATGCATAGATTTGAATTGAAGGAACATATAGACTTATAGGCTGATGTGATTAGGCTGCACTTAGTATAAAAAAGAGCACTTAGACTGAAGCTGGTGTTGTTTTAGACATTTTATAAGGATTGATTTATTTCTATATATTGAGTGAATGTGAAGGTAGACACAATCTCTTATCCTTGCTTACATAAAGGTGACAGAAGAAATCGAATTGCAAAGCTTACTGAAAATGGAAAGAACAACAAAAGGTGAGCATCATTAGTTGTTACCTCAAAGTGGGTTGCTTTCATTTATTTCAGTTTAAAATGCTAAATACATGCCTTTTCCATGTATTAAAAGGATTTATGTTTTTGTTTTTTCATAACTTAATATGTATGTCTTTTATTCTCCAAGAGAGGATGGTGAAGAAATATTGGAAAGAATTTGTTTTGCATGTTCAAGGTATGTCCATTTACATCTTCAAAATACACAGTACCCTTGCATTTGCATCTGAAAGTGGAAAGAGTTTGAATTCCTCAAAGGTGGATGGAGTGAAATTCAGGATTATATGGATTTTATGTTCTTGACAAAGCCAATTTTTTACATGAAGCATCAGTTTTCAGTGTCATTTTATAGTAATGATTTTTCATGTCTGAGTATACCTATGGGTTCTAGTGCTAGGCTTTTTAGAGTTTCTTCTGTGTGTCTCTGTGTTCATATGTATGTGAGTTATTTAATGTTATAGTAATGATTGTTTTGTATAAGGACAGTTTACTTGTTTCTAGATATTCTGATGTAGCGAACATGGCAGCATGTGATTTTTGTCCCCTTGTCTTTCACATTGACTGCCTAAATCCACCAATGGTTTCACCTCCAACAGCCCTCTGGATGTGCCCAAACCACCCACATCACTATGAGGTACTTTAACTGTGTTTATGACCATTACAAAATGCTATTGCAATGTTCCATTTTATTGCAAGTATTTTATGAATATATTGCAGTGAACTATAACACATGCATTGAATTTTCAGCAACTTTGCATTGGTAGAGAAACTAGCTTTTCTTTCTTTCACAAATGCTATAGTCACCAAGGGCACATTTGTAGATCAATGTAAATTCTGCTAAATGCTTCTATTTTATATCCTATGAATACAAAGATCATTCACAATTATAAAACTCCAGGGTAGTTTGCAAGACCAACGATACAGCATACGCATGGATGGCACAGATAATTACATGAAAAATGTTAATCAAAGCACAATTGTTATGAATTTTTTGAATCGAGCTAAAAAGTGAGTAGATTCCTATATTTTTTTTCTTTGCCTCTTGCCAGATTTTTTCATCATCTGTTGGATATCTATTGCAGCAGTGAAAAATACTCTTCTGGACAAGGGAAACACTTGTCCTTAATATGCAGAGTACTTAATGAATTGTTATTAATTAGAGAGTTAGTGATTTGTGACAAAATTGCATCAATATTGATTCATGGTTAGCAATATTTGACAATATTCATGATCCCCTTTACTAATAGATTTCAATGCCCCTGCTACTGTATTACAACTGCATTTAGAAACCCCAATTGATTTATCATTCCAGCCATTGCTTTTCCTACTTTGCTAGCTAACTCAAAGCAGCTATTGTCAGCATATTAATTACAAATAAGCACCTTCAAACTGAAACAGGGTGGCAACTACTCCTGGAAACTCCTGGGATGCAATTTACATCCTTTTAAATGCAGTTGATGTTTGATAGGTCAACTACCTACCCCATTGGAACACAGCTTTTATCATATTTTACAGAGGAGCAGCTTCTGGTGGCTTAGGTAGTATACTCCAAGGATTTTATTTAGGGGCAAGCCCTCAGGCCCCCATTTTTCCCAATCTTCCTTGCACACCCTCCAAACTACTTGGCAGCTAGGCAGTTTCAAATGCTATCCCTACTCCTTGTTCAATTGAAATTGGCCATGATTACCATGGAATGGTGATGAGGCTTTTCAGATAAAACTCCTGGAAAACTATAGTGGGCCATGCTGTAAAAAATTGAACTTTAGCTCGATTAATGCAGGCTACCCACTTTAAATATTATTTATTATTGTTATTTTTATTATTATTTTGCAGATAGCCAGTTTTGTATGTTAGAAATATATTGAATTACATAAAGTTTTTAAAAAAGTAGTAGAACACCTTGGAAAGTCCCAGAAAACTCCTGGAATTTCATTGCAATATCTTAGTGGTCAAACCCAAATCATTATTCATTGTAGCCCCCCTTACTACCAACCAAATGCAGGAAAACTTTAAATGAATTCCCACTGTGGTCTAGTAGGTAGCAACCATTCAACATAATACTGATTAGTAGACAAATAAAATTTCAGTAATCTATCTTGCTTTGATGATGCTGGGTTTCATTCAAAAATTAAACTGCTCTCTTGTAGGGAGAGAATTTTATCCAATAGGAGGAAGAAAATACAACGGAGAATGATTGTGAGTTGTTTGGTTTATTTTGAATTTGTTTTTTGCAATTTTTTTGTAATTTTTTCCATTTCTAAAAATTTTTTCAAGTTTTGTGTGAGTTAACAATTATGTTTTTAATACAATAACTATCGGTATGAAGCTTCCCAAGTACAATTTCAGTTATAGCACACGGGATCTAGTCAATACATTGGCAAAAAAAGAGCCAGTGATCGAAAAAGATGGGATTTTTTTCTGATGTTTCAGTTGCCAATCAACTGTATCAAAATTTTTTAAAAGTTTTTCTGTTACAGTAGTATTGGTAAGTTATTGTATCTATATGCATTGCTCAAGTCCAAAAAATAGCAGAGTTTGCCTTTGTGGTGTTTAATTTAGGCCATGAAAAATTAAATTATATATCCCCAAAAATATAACTGCATTTCCGTAGCCTGAGGTTTGCAAATGTGAATGCTCTTTGGGTTGGCAGATAATGAATTTTACAAGCGGTATCCACTTGTATAGTTCATTTGTCAAATTCCACGTTTCTTTATAAGTAACAAAATTTCTGGTTTCAGTAGCTTCAGCTTGGATGCTTCTTAGCATTTTGTCAAATCCGGCTTGAATGTTTTTAGCTGTTTCTTAACTTCTTATAACTTTCAATAGCAATAGCAACCCAGATTAGGCAACTGTGATACAAGAAATAGGATGTTCAGGTTTTTTTGATGGGTGTAATTAATGCTATTTCTATTTTTTTCCAGTTTAATGAAAAAGTTTCTTGTAGAACAGTTTTTTGAAGCTTGTTGTGTTTCTTAAATGTTTCTTAATTTTTGTCTAATTTCAGGCTAATGCTTCTTTTAGAAGTGCTTTTTATGAAAAACGTGTATTTATTCATTTTTTGTATTATATATCTCGAGTTTACTTCAATATAATAAGTTATGCTTTCTGCGGCAATTATTTATCATAATTGAACTTCAAATGAATGAACATTTGAATGAAAAAAAGAAATTGATTTGTAATTAGCATTGCGGTGAATCTTTCTTTACAGTATTGCGAGGTAGTATGCTTCCTTTCTTTTTATTTTAATCGGTTCTTTTTATATTTACAAACTGTTAATTTGTTTTCTACATTTTGGTCAGGTTGTTTACAAAAGTAATCGTAAGCTGGACATATTTTTCTCATGCTTGTGAAGGAAGGTGTCATTTTTCTCATGATTATGGAGACAGATTGTAGTTCTCGCATTGATTTTCTCTTAGTTTGAGAAAACAAACAAGCTGCTGATATGCAGTAATTCTTATGCTTTTCAGGTTCCAAACGCAATCAAAGAGGAATACAAAAATCCGACCATTCTGCGACTTCCGTATCGCATAAGACAAATGATGGAACCCCTTCCACCTTATGCAAAGCCATTGACTTTACCAACAAGCTCAGAGCAAGAAGAGGTATCTTACTGAATTTTCAGATATTCACGAAGCTAGCGATGTTTGTAATTTCCCCTTCACTGTTTATGTACAATTTATTCACTTGCATGTTGCTTTGTTCTGTTGCACGTTAACTGGGATACGCAGTGATTGTTATTCACGTTTTTGACTTCGTTGCTTTCGTTTTTAGAACTGTATTGTTTCTTCATTAGCGAGGTGGCATAGCGATTAGAGCGCATGTTTTTTGTGCAGGTTTACAGTTCTAGTCAGACTCTAGGCTTTAATCGAATGCTTGCTCACTGTTAACCCAATAGCGAATGGGTACCTGGTTGCAATACTGGGGAGCTAAGGGCGAGGAACGGGACTGGCCACCCTACCTCATATACCGATGGCTCAGGATAAGTGTCCTCTCTAACAGGCTCTCCCCCACGTACGGAAGCATGCGGGACTACCTTTGCTTTAGTATTTCTTAGTTTGGAACATTTGTTTTCCTCTGATAAAAATTGCATAGGATGTGCTGAACTCATAAATTTGACTCCCATCTGAGAATGTTTCATAGATATGCATGAAATAAAATCATGTGTGCCTTGGTTCTATTTTTCATGTTTGCTCTTTTATTGATTTTTCATACTTATCTTTTGTAAATAAAGTTTCAGTGCACAAATGAGCTAAATTTAGAGTATTCTTTATATATAATAAAAGTTCTTTATATACAAGAATGAAAGGTTGGATTGGTGAAGGAGCTTTTATTGATATCATATAGACTGCAGGCCAGATTTTGGCTGATTAAATTTGGTTTTAGACGTATTTTTCCGGCCCGCACTAAATTTGAAAACTTTTCCAGTGGCTCAGATCATTGGTGGCCCTACAATGTGGCATTGCACATCACTTGACTAAAGCATCCATACCAAACAAGACAAGTACGACCAATGTTGTCATCAAAAGTGAACCCAAACCATCACCGGTAGAGGTGAAGCCAAAAGAGAAAAAAGAGGAAACACCAGAAATTTCACTGGAAGCGAACGAAAAGATGATGTTGGATGACGACGTGTCTGAAAATACTGAAAGCAAGAACGAGAGGTATGTCTTATCACTATTAGGCAATTTAGGTTTCTATTTATCAGAGGCGACTCGATGCCTTTGCCAGTTTCAGTGTTAAACACACATAGTTTCTTTTCAATTACAGGCCACTTACATGTCTATTACACATCAATGGCACTCCCATCTAATGAAGTCAATGATTTGCAGATAACCAAGCACTCTTGCCTACATGTTTCTTTTTTACTCTTTTGTGCTTAATTGTATTGGGGGTCATATTGTGCTTTTTGAAATCTTTCACCCCTCATAGGATTTTATAATGAACCCCCCCCCATTTCAGCAAAATGTGCCCATCATCGCTGTCAGCAAGTTTTTAACTGTCATTTTCATCCCATTATTCATAAGTCAACTCCCCATCAAGCACTTTACAACCTTTGTCAGGTGGAACACTATCTTCAACTCTATACAATTTTCACTTAACACCATGTAGTGGGATCGTAAACTCTCCTAATTTCTTCAGGTCATTCCATTACCACCCCTCCACTTAATGAAAATCTAGAAAAATATCCCCTCTGCTAATTCTACCCCCCTACAATTATGTACAAAAGAGTATGTCATGTAAAGCTTCGATGCTTTCTTGTTGCTTTAAGTTACTGTAAATTAGAGGGCATTTGAACCTATATTTAGACAATGAAATGACCTTTAGAGATCATTAATCACTCAGTTAGGAGTGCAATTATTTTCAAAGCCTGCAATCGTGGTATTCGCCATATTCACTTAGCCTCTTGAAAGAATTCTTCTCATTACCTCGTTGTAGAACCGTGGCATTGTGGAATATTAGAATTGCTCTTAGGTCAAATCAAAAGTGATCGCTGCATTTTCCAGCGTCGAAAGTGCGTTGTAGAAGGAAATTTATCTGCTAATGAAATTATCATAACACTTTTATAAATTGAAAAATGGTACCCAGTGAGGCGAAGCCACGGAAAAGTAGACACGAGAAGTCGCACCCAAACCAAAAATCCAATATAGCTATATGCAAATGTACAAATTCCAGCAATTCCAGTAATGATCCAATTCTCTAGGCAATCTTACCAAACAGCTCATACCTCATTAAACACATTCTCACTCTACACTCTGTCTACTTTTCACTCATCCTCTCTTCACTCTATGATTGACATGCAGATATACTCCTTAACAAACTCCTTCACGCCAGCAAAAGGTAGAAAAGCCTCTTTGCATGCAGAAACCTATTTAGTGCAAGCTCTTCTTTTTTGTTTCATGGCATTTCTGTATTCATTTCTATATAATTTTCCATGATTTAGCCAGTATTATTTCAATGAAATTCTCCATAGCACCAAGTTGAACGCCTTCACGGACCAACTTGTTGACATTCAAGCTGTGGATCCAATGCAGGAGAAAGTAACTACGACTATTAGGTCTGATGTATCCACGCCTCTCAAATCTGAGGAATCTACGCCTATTCATTCTCGTACAACATTGTTGTCAAAAGAGACGACTGAGTCTCCTAAAGCAACAGGAACCACAACATCAAATTCGGGTACAAAACCATTTGCTGCCTCATCAGGGCAGAAAATCATTATCTTGGCAACTCAGTCACCCTCAACCTCGTCCAGGTTGGCATCAGTTGCTGGAGACCAATCTGCAAGTACTGGATCTTCGACTGAAAACTCCTCGGGTTCTAGCCAGACAAAGTCGGTTGTCATTAAAAGCTCGTCACAAAACCAAACAACAACAACAACGAGCAATTCCTTTGTCAGTAGTATTACCACGGATTCTCTACAAGGTAGACATTTGTCTTTTTGTTGCGATTGCCAGTGCCTTCCATCTTCCGTAATTCTTGCAGTAAAAGTGATAGTAAAGGCATTTTGGTCATTTTGTACATTTTCTACAGCTTTTCAACGAGCCTCTATATTGTGTCGTACACTCATTACATTTCATATTATAAGTTACGCTTTCCATTTGATTTTTATGCCATACGATAACTCCTCTTCCCGTTATGGACTACTCTTTATGATTAAAATTATTGTACTTCGGACAGACCAGTTGATTCAAGAATTTTCTTTCTAATTTAGTACTCTATGTGAAGTAGAATTTGGCTTAAAAGACAATAGCAGTATCAACTCCTAAGTGTAGTGCGATTTGATTCGTGTATTTCCTATTTGTGAGACTTGACACTGCTTTTGTATGAGCAAAGCGTTTGGGCAACAATAAACGAAAGCCCGAGAGACTCACCATAAACTTGTAGGTGTAAATCTGACAATTTTTTATACACTTCTTTATTGAAACAGATCCGTTGCTGGCTCAACTTGATACAAGGCTTGTCAAGGCTCTAGCATTCCAGAGACTCCAACAACTTTTAGGCCAAGCCAAAGTAAGCATTTATTTTTTGACATCGTTTATTTTGTGACGTCATTTATTTACATTTTTTGTTTTTATTCTATTAAATGCAATCTTCTTCATTTCCCCACAAGGAGTTTATTCCTCTCTTTCTTGTACAAAGTAATTTCGTAGGAGCTCTTCCCGACTTTGTGAATAATTTTCATCCGGAAGTGTTCCCTCTTTGTACTTATGTTTTCGTCATGGCTTGCATGATTTTGAGTGAGTTTTTTTAAGCTTTTGAATATGCTACAAACAGTAATGTTACGTACCCAGACGTTAGTTACATTTCGCTTTCTTTTTATTGTTAAATCATTCAACCATTGTGGTCGTTCGGATGCCTTAAAGCCACAAAGATACTCAGTCATATCCCCCTTGATTCTGCAGTCCAGTAATTTGAGCGGCTACGCTATCCTGGGTTCTTTTGATCAGGGCTATACAATCAGCTATTTGCGCACATTGTAAGTGCAAATATCTGAAGCTAAAGAATTTCCGTATCTTGGTTTTGACTTGAAACTTCACATAATGTGCATGCACAGTAAAAACCCGCACATAAAAACCCTCATCTATTAAGAGCCTACAGAAATTGTATACTTTGAATTCAAATAATTAGAACCATATTCCACCTAGTATTCCAACTAGGTTCTTGTAAATGGCTCGTTTTCTATCCACTGGGAAATAAGATCATTCTTTTTACCAATTAACCCCCATCGTGGATTCTCTAAAAATTGTGCATTCATAAGTGATATGTGTAGGTTCATATATATGTTTTGATCCATAAAGCTTTGAGTGTTTAGGTATATTGCCATAGTATTTAAGTGGTATATGGTCAACTATCCTCTTTCTAGCGTTTGTATTATACTCTCTGGTAAGAACCAGAACCCTGATTACTGGAACTACATCATCACAATCAGGCTCATTTCAAGACTATAGGCTTTCATATGCGGGTTTTTCTGTATATTTGCTACTGTCTTGTGCTTCTGCCCTTCCCTCCACCTCCAGGCCTATTTTTGCAACGCACTCAGACAAACCTATGGTGTATTCGGCATCCTTGACTTGTTTGACTTAGAATATTTCTTTGCTAAAGCGGTTGTTCTTAGATTTGTTGCCACCCTTTTCTGGATGTGCATAGAATCAATAGCATATGAGGAATTTGAAATCTTGAAACTCTTGCTTCAAGAATACCCTTTTTATGAGTTCTGTTTATTATTGAAGTATCATCCTTTTTCAATTCAGCCACCACAGTCAGCGAACAAGAAAATTACAGCTTCGGATATTCAGGACATTTTATCATCCAGCAGTTTACCAAATGGTAGATGCCTTCTCTTGCTTTTCAGTCCAAATATTTATTAGGTAGAACTAAAATATACTTGATATACTGAAAAGTGATTATCTCTCCAATGAGCTATGTGCAAATAAATTAGCCTATAAATTTATCGAGATGGTAATTAGCTAATTGCTTATTTATGTTGAAGTGAATATACGACGGGAGAAATTTATATATATATA
>WIPJ01000217.1:102831-114941 GCA_018155075.1 Cassiopea andromeda
CACACACACACACACACACATATATATATATATATGTAAAAAGCTCTGTGTTTGCGTTTTCTCGTATTTTGTCATATCGTATTATGCGTCGTGGTATGGTGTGTTATGGGAGTAGAAGCAGTATAATAGCTAATGTTACATCACCTGTGCCTTTTGTGTGATCGTCTGTGGGTCCAGTATTTCCACTAGGAGTTCTACCAGAGTAATGTTTCCAAGTGAATCGTTCAATGTTCGTTTGGCCATTACTCCAGTGGCACCAATCGTTTCCATCAAATTCACAATCGTATAGACCTAGCAAAAGTCAAAATGCTTTGAAGCAATACTAGAATAATATCCATGTTTAATGTTGAGATTTGAGCATTCTTGAACATTATCTTACCTCACATTTTCTCTCTCAAATATGTTTTTACATGTTGGCAAAAGAAGCTGAGTCGTTGTTTTATGAGAAACACAAGCAAAAATAAAACAAAGTCTTTTCCTTTGTGCGTTCATATCTAGTGATGTAAACTGTTGTTATGATTGTACTTTATAGCAGGGATTTTGTAAGGAAATTTTAGAACTGCACATAAAATCCAGTGGTGTTTTGTTGAAGAATAAAATTTTGGTTGCAGATGGGATTGAACTCCCTGCTTTTGGCGAAAAGAATAAATAAATGTTACTGGCTCTGACAATTCCATTCCTGGTTGCGTTTCGCCTATCATTTTATAGCCAAATGTACCATTTTTACTGCTGTTTACTTTCTTACACCCTAGACGACTACATAACCAACTTTTGAATTGCACAGTTTTTTCATTAGAACTGCATAAATTTTTTCAGAACTGCACATTTTTCGTGGAACTGCACGTCAAGAAAAACTTTCATTATAGCTGCTTGTTACGTTTTCAACCATGAAAAATACATTGATTTTGCATACTTTCCTGAGTTTCAGTAATTCCTAAGATAGTCATGTATACCTTGCTGTAGATCACAAAATATGGAAACCAAGGAACGGCGAATTGAAACAAAATGGTATGATTTTCATTTTTTACCTAAACCGCATGTTTGTAGGTAGCATGTGCTGCTTGACACGGCATCTCCATTGCAGGGAGCTCCTCCGTATCTTGGTGCTGGATCGTTGCATTCTCTCGTTCGGCTCCTCTTACCATCCCCACATGTTGTACTACAGCTTCCCCATGAAGACCAACGACCCCAATGACCACTGACGGGTGCTGTGGCAGAAAACAAAATGCATTCTTTCGGCTTGTAAATTATAATTGAAGCCGCAGTTATAGCTTGAGATCTATTTCGCTGCGTTCCGTTAGTTCAGCGTTTACATAGTAAAGATTTAGCTTCCTAAAAACTTTTTTAAATGAGCCGTGCTCAATGCGATTTATTTATGAAAAATCATACTAGAACATAGTTTTAGCTTTTATGGCAATCTCTATTTACGAATAAGTACAAATAATAACAATAATAATGCACCTATAGAGCGCTAAAATCTATAAACACATATTCTACATCGCTGAACATACCAACGTTAGAGAAAGCCAACAAGAGTGATATTCATATGTCAAAATAGTTGCAAAAGAATGAAGAAATGTCTATATATGAACGTATATATTCTCAAGCTAAGTGAGTTATATTGATTAGCAACGTATCTTTTTAAACTGGAAAATGATGCTGGGATGATATTAGAACGTCGCTCAGTGCAATTTTTTGCATTGCCATTTACTGCTAGTAATTCAAAATATAAATTAATTTAACTGCTAGAAAGGGCCAAGTAGCCTCTCAAAAACTATTAGAGAAGGGTCACTTTGTTGTTAACTATTTCAATGCTTGGCTCCACGAAGTGAGAAGGATTACTGCCCGCTGCAGCTTAAATTTTGTTGTTAAAACGTTCGAAATGTGAATGCAATGATTGCATTTATTTCAGTTGCTGGTTTAGTCTTTTTATGTCAGTGACCAAACATATTTAGTGCTCGACAAAGCAGTGGCAGTTTTTCAACAAAAAATTATGGGAGCGGTGTTGAGTTTGCCAATTAATTTAGTAGTAGCAGAGAATTTGCTCAAGCAAACGTCTTTTTCCTAAAAAAAATTTGTAGGAGATTGAAGCTCAGGCATAAATATGTTTGCTCATAAAAACGGTATGTCTTTAGCCTTTGGTGTACTACATTTGCCGAGAATTTTCCGGGGGGACACTTTCGCCCCCTTTCCTCCAGCAGCTACTGCAGTAGAGGATACTCAACAAGGTGACCAATCGCGCTGCCTGTTGCTCTACTTTGTATTGATACGAGAATTCAATGGATAATAAAGTTCACATTTGGTGCAATAAGGAGAAATATTTGTTTATACCATAGCATTCAGCGTCCGTGCACTTAATGCTCTCTTGTGCCACTCCATATTCATTAACTGACGGGCATTGCTTCATATCCGGATGTGAGCAAAACCTTTGTCTAATTTTGAAGCAAGCAGAATCACACGGACCATAGTTTGACCATGTGCTCCAAATGCTTTTTCCAGCGTCTGTTGAATTAAGAGACAATACACTCGAAAAAAGAAGAATACATTGGTACATATTCTAAAGGATTAAATTGGAAATAGTACTTAATATGTTTTAAAGCATTGCCTGATACGAGACATACGACCAGTGTCAACCATAGCAGTCTCATTCTTGATAATCAATATCACATAGCGTGCTCATAAAGCTGATTCTATAATTATGCTAATATATGCAAATTATTATAACATTATAATGTTGTGAACAGAAAATCACTGAATTTCATTGCAAATTTCATAGTGAGATATTCTACTACTAGATAAAGACAAATCTGCAACAGTGGGTTTCAAAATTTTCAGCCTTAGCATTCCTTGAAGAGATCTTCTACTTACTCCTACAGTCGTACAATGCGTTCAATGCAGTGATGTCACTCGGACTTAACGTGCTCGCTTCTCCAAGATTTCTGTCGCTTCCAATGGCCTTCATCGTTTGCTTACGATTTTTGGAGAATGCGTACTTCCCATAATGCATTATGGTTCCATAGTCGTACTGCGTTCCAAGTAAATCCGCACTTGCGTGGGAGTATTTTTGAAAATTGTGCATTTGATCTAGGGATAGATTGCAATTTATCTGAATCTATACAAAAAGTGAATCTATGCAAAAGGCAAGCAGTTTTTCGGAAGCTACACAAAAGTTGTACGGAAGGTGTACAGATGCTATGCAGAAGCTACGCAGAAGTTGCTTGAAAGTCATGCAGAAGTTGTGCGCAAGTTTTACAGTTTTTATTCACAAGTTTTCAGATTTTGCAGATTTCATTTATACAGGTTGTGTGAAAGCCATGCAGAAGTTGTGCAGAAGTTTCCTCTTAGTTCTATGCGCTCTAGTATTCATGTAACCGTATTGATGTTTGTTGTTGTTATTGTTGTTTACTTTATTTTTAGTAGGTTGTTATACCTATCTTATTCAGCTAATTTAGGCCTACTATACATACCGCATCCAGGCATGGGACCCCTAGTTTAACGTCTCTTCCGAAGGATATTGACTGCCCATTATTGTAATGATTCTCAGAGATGCTGGAGAAAGGTGTAGAATCCACCCTTCCTACTATTTTCTATATTAGAGAAAGAAGAAAGTTTTTTGTTGCAGAATTTCTGCAAAGCCCCTTTTAATAGCCACCAAGAAGGTAGAACATATTTCAATTCGTTGCATGGACAAAGATGCAATACAGTGCAATACATGCAACGAAAGGCGTTGCACTATTGTAATGAGGAATCATTGAAAGAGTTTTCCATTCCTACTTGAGTTGAGATTTGTGCTCTGATAATTCCATTTTGTAAGTAACATATGGCACGTATCAGAGAACATTGCATTATTTAGAGAAGAAATTTATGAGTGTAGATCCGTCCAGATAACCCACCCGGAGTTTTTCATTTATCAATGAGAAATTCTGCCATAGTCAAGTAGATGAGTTTAGTTTTGGAAAGGAAGACTTTCAGGAAGATCTATAGCGACAGGACTTTAGGAAAGGAAAAGCTTGGCAATTGCTTGATAATTAAATGGTTCTATGCAATCTATAGATTTTTGATGAGTAAAGATGTATAGAAGGCATACCTGAGTGGATATTTTCCCAAAATATCTCCACGTAATTGTCTCTGTCAGGTCGACTTTGCTCGTGCCAAAATCCTAATGCATGCATGATTTCATGTAATATTGTTGCTTTTTCAAGACAGCCTGTTCCAAGACTAATAGTCTGAGGCCCAACTATCCAGTATGTGCGACCAACATATGAGTAGCAGCTAAAATTATTTGAAAATTCACGTTTTCAAAGCATCAGAGGTGACAATAGAAAAGCATACATGAAAACAGTAAGTGTTTGCATAGGAAATTCATTTTTCCTAGAACGGAATTCAGGAAGGTTTTAAAACACTTATAAGTGATGTAACGCCATTCAACAATTCAAGTTTATGATATAGAAAGCCATGTATCTTAGAATCTTAACAAATTTACTGTGAATAGAGCTTGGAACTAGAAAGCAGATAGATCTGACTTGAAATGTTATACTGCCTTTGTCATATTTACGCTTTACTGTTTGTTCTTATTTACCCTTTTGCATATCCATAAATATTTGCTGTAAAGCAAGCAAGAGCAGTTTGCATTACAATTTCGTTACTTAGTTACCCTTGAAGTCTACGGAAGTTAATCCACTGTGATTCATTGGTATGCAGTCTGAAGGTTAGGCATGTGTTTTGTTCGAACGTTCTCATTGCATCGTGGATCTTGTCTTTGTCAGCAGTCACTGAATCCCAGAAAATAGAAGTCAGTAGTTAGATTGGTTGCTACCAGAGATACAGTTGAAGACTTAAACAGAAGAGAAAACTAGCATTTTTAATTAGCCATATCCTGGTAATGACTTGGTATATACTCAGGTGTGGAGTGGGAGATAATTTTGGGTGGTGGCAAAAGAAATGTGTCAACAATTTTACTTCCTTTTCTGATTCCGTATACTTCATTTTCATACAATAATTGCCTTCCTCGCTGTCATATAGCAACAGTCAAAAAGAGAGAAAAATTCCCTTAAGATGTAAAATATAGCTTCTACTGAACTATAATCTGGTACTTCTAGTCAGGCACGCCGGAGAGGGGGACAGAGGGGAGCAAGCACCTCTCCTGCATTTTATTTCGGAGCAGGGGGAGCAAAAGTGCCTTCTTTAAAAATGCAACAGAATCCATTTTTAGACCTTGATATGATATAGCAAAGATCCAATAAGCTATATAAGTAAGCAATATATGATTAAAAGAGAGAATTATTTGAATAAATATGAGAAATATAGACCATGCTAAAGGATGAAACAAAAATGTCTCAAAGGGGTACCTTGGGTCCCAAAGAGGTGCCTATGCTAGGCGGTGTCTCAAAGAGGTGCCCATACGATTGGGTTCCCTTTTTCTCCTGTTTGCCCCCCTTGTTCCAATTTCGTTTAGGCGTACCTGTTTCTAGTTCATATTAGTCTCAGTTCGACAGTAGAATTTCGGACAGAGTAGATAAGCTTTGCACAAAGGGGCCGTACAAAGTTTCTATACAATATTCCCACCCGCCTCCGCGCCATTGTCCATATTTCTGTTTCGTGATCAAGTAGTACCATGACCGATTCCTACTACGGTATACTTTCAGAAAAGAGCATGAGCTCTTTCTGCAGGGCTCTAATCATAAACGTTCTTTAAAATCCAAAGAAAAAATATCTAAAAAGCCTCCATTCTAACTCCAGATTTACTATGTGCCTCCCACTGGTGGACTTGCACTTTTTTCCACACCTGTCTTTCGATAGTATCGACTGCAGATTGGGTCATTTCTACTGAGAGCAATAGCAACAGCAAGAAAAATAATACCCGGCTTCTAAGCCATCATACCGAACTCGGATGATATCGTATAAGGGACAATTCTTGTCCTCCATAGATAGTTGCGGAATCTTTTTGCATCTCGCTTTGAGTTTCCTGCAGCTTCGTCTACCACTCTATTTGGCATGATATCTCCCTCAAATAAATTGGGCGTATCTGAAGAGAAACCGGACACTTTCAACATTTTACTGTTTGAACATGGAGAATGTGGATATGGATTAATATGGATTAATAATAACGATAATAATAATATCTAATTATTTTCACACGAAATATACATTCAGCCAGCACATGAAACATTGCAACTGAAATATCTCATTGGAAATAATAATTTGACCTTACAATAAACGAGCACTGATCTTCCAAGTATTCGTGTTTCAATTTCTGATTATAGCCCTCCAAATGTCTTTTCAGTTGTTTTTTGAAATTATTTAAATTCATTCTGAAGAATAAAATTAATGGCGTGTGCTGGAGTGTCCTGTGCGCTCTTTAATCTAAAAAGGTATATTTAGGAGAAGAAAGTTGATTAATTTATGTACCTTGATTTATACTTACGAATCTTTCTGCAAGATCTCTTCCTACAGTCATATCATGGCCTTGCTTACACTAGAGAAAATGGAGCTGTTCCGGTTTCTAAAATATGCAAAACTATATTGCCTATTGCTTCTGTGAGAACATTGTACACAAGTATTGTGGAGCTCCATTTCCGTTATTGCTGTTCAGTATGGGGTTGCTGTAGTGTAACTACCATTAATCAGCTCGAAAAACTTCAAAACAGAGCTGCTAGAATTTTGACGGAAAGTATCTTTAATGCCCATAGTGGACCAATCATTAAGAGCCTCAGTTGGAAAACTATTCGTGAGCTGGTAGATGAGGAATCCAAACTAATTGTTTACAAGTCTATCAATGGGCTTGCGCCATAGTACTTATATGATCTTTTTACAAGAAACTCTCTTGACAACTCTTATAGTCTTCGAAATACAGCTACTGATTTGAAGATTCCAAAGAAAACGTCATAAAATGGACAAAAATCGTTCTCATATCGAGGAGCGAAACTGTGCAATAGCCTACCAACTGAAACAAAGCAGACGCCTTCCGTTTGTGCTTTCAAAAGCAACGTGCAATGATTTGGGAATCCTCCTAGTGGCCGGACAGTAATCTGCTCGACTCATGCCGCTTTTATGACCGCAAGCGCTTTTTCAGCTTAAGGATAAGGGGCAGCATTAGTTCCTAGATCGCTGGGGGATTCTCAGCTCATTCATTTTCCATTGTTACTTAATAAAATTAGAGTAGCTTCTTTGCTTTGTGCAGTAACTTTTAATTTATAAGTTTTCAGCGGAGGGCCTCTTGAAAATCAGGTAAAATTGAAGAACAACCCTCCTTAACAATTTAGAATGAATGAAATCAACCGAATCGTGCCATACTTACAATGTAAACACGAAACAGTTCCAAACAGTTCCGGAGATAATAACAATGGAGGAGGAATGTGTACTCAATCACAAAAATCCCGTTTTCTTCAGTATTTGGGCGTGAAATAATAAAGCAAAAAAAGGGATCGTTTTTCAATTTCATATCCGTTCTCTTTTAGCTCGGTTGTACTGGGTTCTGCCCGTTTACGCTGGAACCAAATGGAACCGTTCCTTCAGTGGAGCCAGAAGAGCACGAATTGTGGTTCCAAAATGGAGCGGTTCAAACTATTCTAGTGTAAACGCAAGGCCCATTTGTACCAATTTTGGATCAGCTCCATTTGGAACAGTTCCATTTGGCTTCAATGTAAAGAGGATCCATATTTTCAATAGATGAACGTACGAACATACTGTTATCACAGAAGTCCTATTAGGAGCAAATTAACTTCATTTTTTCAATTCGGTTTTTTGAACTTTAATTTGCAGATTTCATTATTTCTAAGCTCATAATTTGCATAATGCTTTGGAATCACCATCACTTACTTTTGTTGATCTCTTCAATCTTGTCATAAACACTTTTATCTTCTTCCATTTTCGCTGCAATGGAAGAAAGGTGGGTTAATATATTCAACACCATTGATCAATACTCGATCGGTCATACTGCTCTAGCAGTGATGTGCCGAGATACCTTCTGTTGGAGGGCCTTCTGACCAATTGACAAACCATTGTTACTAAATTGCTACTAAATAAAAGCGTTCACAGAAAATGCTCTTACGGTCTGCCTGGCTAACTTTTGACCAACTTTCTTGCATATTTGAAAATATTGGGGGGCGCGACACCCCCACGAGCCCTGTCGGCACATCCCTGTATTCTAGGCTTGAGACAGTCCCACTGCTGTATTTTATGTTGCATATTAAATCATTTAGTGGTAGGAAGTGAATTGAAAAAGCTGGGGAAAGTGAGTTCGTGAAATATAGATGGCGATACTCAGGTGACGGTGTAAGCAAGTACAAAAACAACTTATTTCTTTAATCTTTTTGCTTTGCACTTTTTTGTTTCTTGCTTACTGAATAGTGTACTCGTGTTTTTGCTGAAAAGCCTACATACATTTTCTTCTTTTTACTTAATTTTTTACTAATTTTACTTTATAGTTTTTAATTATATTATTTCATGCGTAATTAACAATTTGTTTGTTTTTCTATTGAACAAGCCATTTACATGTTTCTTGACTTTCCTTTCTTTTGCTTGCTTTTACTCTTTTGTCCTCTCTTGTTTGCATTTACTCCCTTTTTGTACATTTATTAACTTTGTTACTCATTCACTTTTGCTTTCTTTTACCTACCTTGCTTCTATGAAATGGTCAGTCTTTTGGGCCTATAGCCTCACTCATTCCGACTTTTTCCTCGGTGGTATTCAAACTTCAATCACGTTTGTATATGATTGGGAGGTGGTAAACTATGCTTCAAATTTTTTATCTCAATAATTTCGGGTTCAGGACAGGTTCCTTTAACGCAAAAACTCAGGGGCAACTGCTACTCTAGTTCTCAAAACTATCCCCCTGTCAATGGATTTTGTTTTCATAAAATTATCTCTTTTCACAAGATATGTTTTTGTGGTTAAGTTTACCACAAACTTTACATTAGAACTGAGAATTGCTTGCGACTTGAACAACCATGGTTCAAATTGTGATTTTAAGTAGTAAGTATGAAATATGGAGATGTCTTCTAAGCTAAATTGAAGGATACCTGTTACAAAACAGATGCAACAAAATTGTCGAAGGTTCTTGTCGCTTATGACAAGCATGGCATTAGGAGATACATTTTGAGCCAAAGTAAGAAGCACTGCTCTAAAAAGTTTCCTTTGGGGGCAATACCACAAAACCCCAATTCTTTAATAAGCTACAGCAACTGAAGACACTATAGTTTTGCTACTGCAGCTGATTAATGATCTTTAACAAGCCTAAGACTATGATTTATACTCAGAAACATCTGAATTTCCAATTATAAAAAGGTTTAAATCCTTTGTAGAGTACCTTTAGATTATCCCCTTGTCTAGGATTTGCCCCCGAAGTAAATATCTCTTTGAAAACTCTGGAGTTGTTTTCAGATAGGACTATTTTCCTCTTCGATCATAATTTGATTCATTCTTTTGATCTTCCTAAGTCAGTTGATCTAAGATAATAAAAACCTGTTCGTTCCCAAGCGAACTCTGTTCAACCCATTTATTAGAAGGGAAAAATTGTCAACATTCTTGCTGGAAGTCGTACACCGACTTGTCTTGAAAAGAATAAGTGTATTGCAACGACAAAGACTATTGCGTTCTTTACGAGATACTTGAAATTTACCAAGACAACCATGAAGAATACAGCAGTATTGTTTAGACTTCACTACACATAACAATCGGTATTTTTATGCCATTGACGCATCGCTGAGGTCTTTTTGAGTTGCATATTTTGAAGCTACGGTAAGCACTAGCTGATTACTTTGCTTTCAGGTTAGCGGTATTTGCAAATTATTCACTGTATGAGATACATCTTATCAAAACAATTTCTCTTCAGTAATGGAGTACCTACTTTTGAGTACCGAAAAATGGCCCCCATTATTAGCTTTTTAAGTATTTCCAAGCCCCCTCTGCTTCTTCTCACCTTCCTATTCTTAATTTAGACTTTTGTGGCTGACAGTTATTTTATTCTCAGAGTTGGAAATAAGTGAAGTAGAGAATTGTGTGTGGATGGGCAAAAGTAGCTATTAAGCCCCCAAACCCCATTTATTCCAACCCCCACTTATTTGGTACTCCAGAGCATAGAATAGGGTGTCCAAAGTTTTTCCGTAAGGGCCAAATACGTTAATACTGTTTAGATTTCTAGTTCGTCTACATATATGATGTCAATAACATTGTCCTCAATATATACAGACATATATGATATACAACTAGGTTTTCCAAAATTTCTGCGGTCCAATAATAACTGGATGGAGGACTGCATTTGGCCCGTGGGCCGTAGTTTGGACTCCCTTGGTATAGAGCAAGTTAACATTGTCGATGTTTCTGATCTTTTTTACAACGATTTAGCTTGGTTTTGTGAGCAAAGCTCACATGACAAACGAGAAATGTTCCAGGCTGCAAGATATTCCTAAGAATTGTTAGGTGTTAATCAAGTTCCCTCTAGCTCTTTACTTTGCAGAATCAAGAAAAAGTCAAATCTTCCTCCGGCGGTCGCCTCTTTGCATAAAACCTTCCTCAATAGACAAGATAAAAACGAAAATTTCTATGTCATCCTTCAATTTACATTGCCTTATTTATATTTATCACTGATAATGTCAGAACTTTCTTCCAGTCAGAATTTTAATAAAATTGCAGGCCCTTCCCTTTAGCTCGAATAAACGTAAAAACCCCTCCTCCTGCTCAAAGCCTTGACTTTTTCTGGATGCCGTCTAGTTCCAAGGTGTCTCATTGTTTCGGTGTATATCTTTCAAGCAACAGTAGCAGACGTGATTGCAACAAAACTTTATGAATGCAGAAGGAAAGGTGTGAGGTTGGGGAGTAATTTTCATATTCATTTTTCAAGTTAAGTAGAAATTTTTAAATTCTCTGTCGAATTACGAACACGATGTAGTCTAGAACATTTCAATTTTTAACGTGAAAATATATAATTGAAATCAATGGCATTTGATCAAGCACTTCTATAACTGGAAAGTGCATTTGATAAGAAGTACTTCAAAAGATCTTATTTCCTTGAACAAAAATCTTTGCTGGTGAAGAGTTTCATTAAAATATTGAGTAGTGCTTGCTCCATGGAAGGAGAATGCAGAAGAGTTCATTTGTAAAGCAGGAAATACGTTGAATTACTTACTTGGTGCAGTAGAAATGGCTTGAAACATAGCCAGTATGCAGACGATGGATATAAGAATTCGATGCCTTTCTGTCTTAGTTAGTCCAGACATCATTACAGCTTGCCAGCTCTGATTCTGGTGAGACTGCAAACGCCTGGCGTTGGTTCTTTTATAGTCGTCTATGCAAATAGTAATTGAATGCAAGAAAGTGGCTTTACAAATATTATCGCACTCAAAAGTCACCGTAGGTCTTTTATTGTCGAGCAGCTTCATTCAAATTATTCGTGTTGCTATGGACTAGTGAGCAGGCAGAAGTAAAATCGAGGAGAATCTTTGTGGTGTACAATGTAGTAATGTTTAAGGATTCGATACTTAAATCCGAAAAAGATTTTCTACTACAATACACAAAGGCAAATTGACAGACTGTTAATCCTATTTAAGGTTCTTCTAACGAATTAAGCCTGTATTCAGAATCTTCTTCTTACCAAAGCCTGTAAATATGCTGCTGATTCAAGCTCAATATGTTATATCTGATGTGACGTGAAATATAAACTCTTTGCAAACTTAAGCTAACTTTTCTGCTGGTCTTAATTCTTCTATTGAGCTTTCTTTCGTTGCTAGTTGAAATACTCAGCTACTTGCTAAGAAATATCATAATAATATTGGACCAGTCTGTGAACTTTTCTTTTGGTGGCCTTTTGTTTCTACCAATAAACCCAAGAGCTATCCAAATAGTGGTATACGTTAGTAACTGGCTTTTGGATAACTATGTGATAATACTACGTAATAAAATTCTTCAAAGTATTATTTTACAAGTAAAAGATATCACTCAAAGTAGTGTCTCGCATATAAGAAGCAAAAATTTAACAAAGTCAGAACCTGATTCTCAAAGCAATACCTTCTTTTATAAGAAACTGGTGAAGATCTAAGACAATTCATGTCTCATATTTCAAAACATATATATATATATATATATATATATATATATATATATATATATATATA
>WIPJ01000217.1:125646-140736 GCA_018155075.1 Cassiopea andromeda
AGATGATGATGATGGTAATGGTGATGAAGATGCTGGTGATGATGATGATGATGATGATGATGATGATGATGATGATGATGATGATGATGATGATGATGATGATGATGATGATGATGATGTGGTGCTGGTAATGATGATGTGGTGCTGGTGATGATGATGTGGTGCTGGTGATGATGATGTGGTGGTGATGATATGATATGATATAATATATGATATGATATGATATAATATATGATATGATATGATATGATATGATATGATATGATATGATATGATATGATATAATATAATATGATATGATATGATATGATATGATATGATAGATATGATATGATATGATATGATATGATATGATATGATATGATATGATATGGTGGTGATGATGATGGTGATGAATAGACTATAAGATCAACAAAAGTTCTTCCGCTGTATATTATCATTCGTCTACCACTGGTCACCCTGTATCCCCCGAGGACTTTAGTTTTATTTATTAGTAGCACCAGTAACAAGATAGATCTATTAATTCATAAGAGTTTACTAATCCTTAGAGACCGTCCAGCCCTTAATTTCCAAACTTCCTCTATCCAAATCACGCCTTTCTTATCTATTTACCTTTGAACTTGACCATGGAATTCATGTTCTACTCCTCCCATTATTATAGTTCATTGATTTACCCTTTAGATGGTTATTGTTGTTGCTTACTATATTTCCAGTAGTCTGTTATACCTAGCTTTATCAGCTAATTTAGGCCTACTATGCATGCCGCATCCAGGCATAGGACCCCTAGTTTAACGTCCCTTACGAAGGACGGCGGAGTGAGCTGTTTTGGTCGTTCATCTGGAAGTTCGCCCATCCAGTTGCTGAACGTACACAGCCATGCCTAACTTCAGTTAAGCTAATGGTACTGGCTGGCCCGCTTGGCCACTCACCCCTGTTGGTCTTCATGAAGTTCCCCATGTTTATTTTGTTTATCATTTACTTTCCTTTACTTTCGTATGAATTTCTATATCGTGGTACTTTATTGCATTTATGATGGATCCCTACAATTATGATCCGAAACGTCTGGACTAGTCTTGAATAATGGAAATGTCTTAACAATAGTCTGGATATGTGTTAATTGAAAAGGTCCACCATTTCATCTTAGCAGCTAACTTAACCATCCGCTGCCACAATATTTGTCTAGTTTCAATACAGCCTCTGAAAATACTTATACACCGGTGAATGTATCTACGTCATGCAATATTATTTCATGTCTATACAAGTCATTCCATGTTTATACCATCCACTACAATTCATCAAAAATCAAAATCAATTGAATCCCGAGTACTGTTCTCCTTAGTTTTGTCTTTCTTCTTATTTATTATTTTTGTGTTTATTATTTATCTCACTACACTGGCCATAGGCAGTCAGCATATATTTTGCTCCCCATAGTGTTTTGCAGTTTTTGTATACTAAGTTACCGTATGATGTATTGTAATTGCTTACACTGGAAAAACAATCAATTTGATAGCTCCACTTACTTGGAAATGGAGGATTTATAATTTAGCCAGTCAATCAAATGTCCATCATTTCTGTAATTAACCAGCTGTACAGGTAGAGTACGCTCGTGCATTAAATCATTGTAGCAGCCAATACTCTGCATACGGATGTGGCAAATATCAGCTAGTTCTGTAATTGGGAGAAAAACGATAGGAGAATAATATTTCATTATTATCAGATAGAGGTGATGAACTAATAATTTCAACTGCTTGTTCCTGCGAAAACACGAGATGCTTCGCTACGAATTTTCAGTTTTTATTCAGAAATCTCGTAAGATTTCTGCCAAGTATTGCGGTTCGGAAGGCCATTATACCTGACAGAACACCGGATGTAAGCAATACGTATTATATAAAGCTCAGTACATATGTAACTACGGTACTCTGTGCTTTTAAAATACATGCATTTTGATGTAGCAATTGGTCCCCCCTTGCGCTCTGGTATGTGCATGCTTCGACCACAGTCACATTACGCTCTCGTCTATTCGAATACTCAAGGGTGAAATAAAAACTATTCGAGTTAGCGAGAGTTCGAATTTCCAAGTAATCGAGATTTTTGTAAAATCTTGCAGCATTCGAGTTATCGAGGATGTAACGTATACAAAAAAAATACCCTTTGCTAACCTCCTTCCCCTCCTGGACTCGTGCCCCATATTGTATTCACAAGAAGTAAATAATTGCTGTTTCAGCGTTACGAAAGCAAAGAGAGAAATGAAACTTTGACATTTTGTTCAGCAGCATAGGAGATAGTTAAATGCTATGAAATTCTTTAAAAAAACACAAAAAAACTATTCATATATTACTTGATTTGCATTTTCCACTTTCTTCCTCAATATCATCAATTGCAATTTCATTCTCTGGAGAGTGTGTTGTAGCTCCTCCGTTTTGGCTCTTCTCTGCTTTAAAGATGATCTAAGATTTGAAGAGAGCCTCAATCAATAAAGGTTTCAGGCAATGGGATTGCTACAAACAGCAGATATCTTCAAAGAAACGAGACTGTTGCTTGGATCCAGCATAATGACACTTTTTGCAGGTCACAGATCTCTGTGACACTGCCATTGGTGCACTTTGGAGACCATCATCAAAATCAGGTCTATCTGGCCTATAAATGACATATTTCGTGTTTACTCTTGAGACGTTTTTATGGTTTTATGAGTTGAATCTTTCGTGTTATCTGTTGAATCAGTTAAAGAAATTGTCTGGATAACAAAGGTAGTATTTTCTTCATACATTGGGAAGGGGGATATCTGTTTGCAAAATTGTTCATCATGGGCCATTGACATCGTGAAGTATGGCATACTATTTATTTCTTCGTTAACTGTTCTATTCTATAACTAGAACCTACTGCTACCCGATTTTTATAACTTTCATTTCACTTTTATATATTTTAGGAGGGTTGCCCTTCAAAATAGCTGGTTTACAAGGGACTCTCCTTTAAAAATATGCATACTGTATATATAAGCTAAAGAACAGATATAAGCTATAGTACAATAATGATAGTTTTAATTACAGTGCACTAATATCTACCGAAAATGGGTAAAAATAGAACAAAATTTGACAAGATATATAGGGAGCAAGTAAGGAACAAATTTATTTATTCAAGATTCCATTAATTAGTTTTTTGATTTAGCGAAAAACCGCCTGCATTAGTTCCATTTGGTATAGAAGATAACAAGAGGCAAATAGAAAGAATAAAAATAATGATTTGTACCTCAAAGGGCCTACTCGCTGGTATCGTCACTTTCGCAGACTTCCACGACCTTCCTTGGTTACCAGATTTCACCCAAAGCTCACTCTCATGATTTGCCAAAAACTGTTTTGAAAAGACCCGCAGCGAACCACCTTGAGAGCCAGACATATGGTACCGAAACTTCATGCATACATATCCACTAGCTGCATTCCGTTGCGGCCTACTTAACAATTCTGCAAATCTCTTGGATCCATTTCCATTTGCGTATAAATATCGCCCTATATGTAAAGCAGTGGTTGTTTAGTCCGAATTCCTGTCCCGTTTGTGTTATGCCTAAACTCATTTCAGCTCTCTTAGCTGTTTGGTCATGTTACAGGAAAAATAAATAAAATAGCAGCGGATTCTCTGAAGTATTGAATCATAGGCCTAGTTCCTTCTCTTCTTTCAAATGGTGTGCGCTCGCTCAAGAAAAGTTGCAGAATTAATAAAAAGCTTTGCCAATGTATGGCCTAACATGACAATCTTCTTCTAAGATCCAAATGTTTAAATGCTTTAGGTCTGGACGGGAATCGTCCCATTTTGATGGTCCTTGCTGATTATTCGACTGCCGTTTAAGAAAAAGAACTACTGCTATTGGCAAAACTTTTGCAACTGTTTCCATTTCCATTTTGATTTGCATTTCCTCTATGCGAATGTGATATTTTTTAGCCAGATCTCATAGATTTGCTTTCCTAAGATTTTACTTCCACTTACATTTTATCTCGGCAAAAATCTCACACCTTATTCGTTGCTATTGTATAGCTATTAGAAAAAACGAACTTTCCTGGAAGGGTAATGCTAAATTTTGCAGAAAATTTGTGTGTTTTTTCTGTTTATAGTATCAAAGGACCAAAAAGCATCCAGCAACATCACCTACCTGTTTCAGAGGTTTGAGAACTTTTTACCCACGTAAACCCATCGTTTGTAGATGCATTTTGCCAATCACACCTCTCCCCAGCTTCAAATTTGCATTGCAGTCCTGTTAACATAAATTTGAAATTTCTTATTGCCCATAAATACCAAGCCGCTAATGTTCCTTTTCTTGGCTTCTGATTTTCAAGGAAAAACATATTCATCCTCAAATTTTGTTTTATTCAAAATTTCGCTCAAATCTAATCCTATTATATTGCACATTGATTAGAAGACTATGTTTTAAGGTTTGGTGGAGTTTGATATCACTAATTGCGCAGCCCCTAAAGATTAACTGTATAACTCGCTTTTCTCATAAAGATTTGTCATAATGCTACCTCAAATCATATACGTTTCAACTGTTACTTACTTGCCGATGTTATCCCAATGAAGAGCAAACTTAGGTAGTAAGAAACAAAAATAGCCATTGCTTCAACTCTTCTTCCTGGAGGAAAATCAAAATTTCGATTGCAAGAAGAAATTATTTATACTTGCACTATCTTATGTCAATATTTATTTAAATGTATAATCAAGTAAATTTCTTAATTTGCAGTTTAAAACAGAATGTTGGCATCATAGTAGATAAACGGCTGGTTGCGTTTACCTGGTAATGACTTTTTACTAGATAAGGTAATTTTTCAGCACATATAGATTATATTAAGGTGATTTGTGTGATAAAATTACTTTTTTGTTGTCCTTCTTTTATTACTAGCTAAATTCACTTTCTTGTGCTTCTGTTATGAAAAGGACTGCTTGCAAAATTTGCAATGTGATGATAGTAGAAAGCTCTTGAAAGTTAAAGAACACATTCGCAATATGACACTCGCTTATTTTTCAATTAGTTTCATATGTTCATACAGAAAATGGTATGGAAATGTTTTCGTATAAACACAGCATAATGTAAACGGTATAGTATTTTCTTAAACAGTAGTTCTCATTTGATGCCGGATCAGGGATGGTGGCATGCATTTTCCAATGGTGGGGCTGACTCTTCCTATGAGGGGCTAAAATACAGTTACTAAGGTGGCAAAAATCTCAGAAAAAATAGCTTTTAACCTTCAGACGGGGGACTAGCTTGTTTCTACGGGGGCTATAGCCTCCTGGTCCTCCCTTGGCGTCACCCCTGTAAAACGTTTCAGTGTGGACGGTAGGCTAATATGGAACATTTCCATACCGTTTTCGAATAAAAGACGGCATAGTTTCAACGGGGCCTAATTTACAATGATAACTTCTTCATATTTATGCATCTGATTGGTTTTCACAAAGCTTCAGATTCTATTCGTTCTCGTATGATTTAGTCTCCTTCTAGCTTTCATTACTTTTCTAACAAGCAGGAGAATTTTAGTCTTGAAATTTGCTCTAATTGGGCCTTTCAACTAGCTGTTACGGTATTACTGTCAATTCTTATGAAAAAGAATTCAATGCATAAATATAGCAAGGTTGCAATTGTAAATCAGTCAGTTATTCCCCAAGATTCTAACATGAAATGCATGCATGCACGTACTACCTTTACCGGGGCCAGATGCATACGAAAAAGTGCGTGTATGGAAAAGGACATTTGCTAACTTGCGGCTCCGTAGGTTATATTGCGCAGCGGCGGATTTAGTGTTATCAACAAAGTGGCAGAACGAAGCCTTGACGATACCTGTTAGCTATGAAGAGCTTCCAGACATTAGTTTCTTTCTTATTCTAAAAATACAAACATGGCTTTGATACAGGCTAAATGTTGAAAGGCTATGAAAAATCTGAAAAACTGAAAGATAGTGCTCTTAAAAACAAACGAGCTGTTATTAATTGCACCTCTGCGATGGACATTTATTTCCTTATCTCATTACGGAAGGAGAAAAGTTCTCAAAACTTCAGACTAAACATACTGGTAATTTTCTTTGCGCTAAGATAAAAGTTTTCATATCAAAATGTAGCGCAAAAATTGGCCTTTCAGCATCAATGATTACTTTTTTGATATCATGTACGAGCCAAGTACAATATTGCAGATACTACAGCATACCCTTGTGCGATCATATGAATGCTGGACTGAAGCACAAGTGGATTTTCCTAGCGGTCGTTGTTTTCAAATTGAAAATGCTGTTCGAAACTTGAAGAAAACATAGGAATAAGTCAAATAACGGAATTATCAATAGTTAATTGGGCTATTATCATGTATCCTTTTTTATTTTTGCTAACATGTTTGGCCACAGAACGCAAACAAGAAGAAATCTGCTGAGAATTTTCCTTGCGGCCTCTTAATAACAATAGGCTTCGCAGGTGAGTGAAAAGCTATAGCAAATTTACAAGCACTTATTCAAAGGAGGCAACATAAAGCCCAATTTTCAATATACTGGTAATTAGTTTGGGGCTGATGTGACAAACGTGAAATTGGCTAACTCAAAATATTGATGGATTTTCAAGAAAAGTCAGGGGGGCAAAATGGCTTGATTTGCTGAGTATCTTAGAAAAAACGCAAGTACTCGACAAATACTTGGGAATACTTATCGGTTACACGTGTTCATCATGATAAAAAGTGAACAACAAAATCGAGGCCCAAGCAAAAAGGTGATTTTCTTACTAAAAAATCGTGTATTTGCCCTTTGGTTTCACTACTTTTGCCAAAAATTTGTCGATTTGATGGCACCCGGGAGGCACTTTGCCCCCCTTGCCTCCTAATAGCCACTAGTGACTGAAACAATAGCTAAAACTATAAAACGTAAGACAATGGGCAGCCCTTTGTAAACACAGCATATTACAAAATCTACGCACTCTTTCCTTTGTTGTTGTTGCTGTTGTTTACTTTATTTTGAGTAGGCTGTTATACCTAGCTTATTCAGCTAATTTAAGCCTACTATGAATGCCGCTTCCAGGCATGGGACCCCTAGTTTAACGTCCCTTCCGAAGGACGGCGGAGTGAGCTGTTCATCTGGAAGATCGCCCATCCAGTTTCTGAGCGCACACAGCCATGCTTAACTTCAGTTAAGCTAATGGAACTGGCTGGCCCGCTTGGTCACTCACCCTCAAGCACTGAGGACGGGTTGGGTGGTAGTCAGAGCATGATTTGGCCCAGGGACCGGAGGTTGCTGACCTCTGGTGTAGATATACCTAATTCAGAGGCACATCCGCGTAGTATGTGAAATATGTACAAAAAGAATAACGCAAGGACACGCTTGTCTTCAAAGTAAACCTTTTGATTTGAAATCTTCATTAGTGAGGTATCAAATTCGGTTTAAGAGCACCATTTCCAATTTCCATTTTAAATCTGTTATTGAGAACTCCGCTTAGAGTGTACTGCAATTCCTTACTCCTTGTCAATTGATTGCTTTGGCTCTCAACATTCTTCAATGGGTAAACTTTATTGAAGTCTTTGAAGTGCTCTGTATCATTTTGGGTATACCAAGTCAAACTAATAAAAAGCAAAATACTATTCGCTTGATCTGCTACCATTTCAAGCATGAAGCATTTGAGAAAATTAGAACAATAGTTTATACAAAAACAAACCTTTGATTTCTCTGTTCCTCCAATCTTGAGCCTAGCTCCAATAACAACAGGAAAACATGGCAGTTTCTAAAAACATTTGTCTCTCCAACACGACAAGACAAGCACGATCTTTTGTTTTAGTTTCTTCCTTTGAGAGAAAATACACAATTTGAGGTATGACTTAGGTATATGTTTCTATTACCTGACATTCCTCAGAGGAATCTTGTAACAATCGGCAACCTAAAAGAAGCAGGTTCCGTGAAAGCTGCAGAATTCAAAGAAACTGACCGAATACATTCACTAGAGGGAGGCAGCAGAAAGGACATGAGTTCATTCTGAGAAAGGACTGTTTTTCAATAAAATATCACTCTGATAATTCTCAAAAACATGTTGGTTTGAACATTAATAGTCCGTGAAAGTAGTCACAGTTACTGAAATAATCTTGCAATTGTTAATGATGACCTAATTAAATTGAAACATTTAGCAAAAGGAGAGATATCACACATCAGCCACTAGCAATTACAGTCCTTTGTTCATGCAAGGTAACATCTTGATATTTCAAGAGTTAACTACCAGGAAAAGTAACTTTTGTAGTAGAAAGTGGTAACTGTAATTTTTTGAAATTCATAAGAATTCTAATTATACAGCTTTGAGAGGAGGTGTAATTGAGAGCCGGCTTATTACTATGTAGAGTGCTTTTGTGATCAGTTGGAATGTCTTGTTTCAAATCCATTAAAAAATTTAATTTTTCTTATGCAATTCAAGTTGCTCCGCAAACATTTCAAACTGCTTATTATCTACATCATCTTTTGCTCGACTAGCACCAGATTCATGCTTTTAATAGCAGTTCAATCAACTTTGAGGCAATTTTTTTTTCTTCCGAAATATATTGAACAAACAAAGCAGAATCTGTCGCTTGTAGTTTCAAATAAGCTGCAATTGAAGAAAGGTTTCTCATATTCAACACAGGCTATGAAAGTCATCCTTCTACTTAGAACTTAGCTAAAAAGGGCATTTTATAAGTCTTCAAAGTACTGCCGCCTGACTCTTGCAATATTGAATTCCCCTATTATGATTACATAATTCAGTGTTCGTTGATAATATTGACATTGCAGCTTTATATGAGAACCTCATAATACAATAGTTTAGTTTTCATTACTGTCAGCCCAAAAATTTAGATGATGTAGTGGAGTGTCGAGGTTATTGATTGTACGAAAAAGCCGTCCGTTAATAGAGGAGTGTTTCCTGGACAAATAACGTACGAATAAAAAATACGAGCATGACATGATATAACATCATAAGACTGCTGTTCTGTAGCTTTTAGAAGCTTCATCAATTTTCCGTATGGTAGGGATCAGTTCTTGCAAAGCCAATCAAGGGGTTCATTTCTACTAACACACTGTTCGCCAATTTTTAACGGTGTTTTATAGACGTTTTCGATAATACTGTATGTGAAGTTGGTAAAACTTTGTTGAGTTTACATTTGTAGTAGGCTTAATGGCTGCTGCAGGGTGCTTGAAACATATAATTTTCAGAAGATTGTTAGTCGGAAGTTTCTAGAGAAAAACTCGGCCATAGGCGTGTTGTGGAAAAACATCGCAAAACATAAAATACGATAATAAAAGGGTCCTAAGTGCCGATGTCGGAAGACCAGACTATCGGACGATACCCCTTCATTCAATTCTGCTTCGACCTCATATGAAGTTCGCCCGTCCCCCAATAATATCATTGCGCTCACAATTTGCATTGTAGATCACTTTCCCTATTTACTGATGAGGTACTAGCGAAGTCCTTGGTGCTGTTTGCATGATACATGAAAATCGTAAAACAACTGCACGTTTCTTGTAAGGAAGTTTTTTGTCCCTCGATGGAAACCTTCTATGCTTTTTCGCGATTTCATTATCAAACTTAAAACTTAAAATGCTTTGGGCGTGCACATGAATGCAGGGGCGTCGAAACGACTTTCACAGTAGAGGGGCATGGTCACTTATGTCGGTATAAGCTCAGGTAAAACCATTATCAATGGGTACAACTAATGAAAATTTGCTATTTTGTGAAAATGGTGGGGGGTAGTGCTCCGTGGTCCCCTCAAGACAAGATAGACTGATGAAAAGAAGCCAAAACACAATACATAAAATTTAATAGAAAAAGATTTTTTAGGTATGAGAAATCCAGTATTGAGCTTTCATACCATTTTGGGAAGTCAAGCACTATTTTCTTGCAAACCGCTTGCAAATAAGCAAAAGTTTGCTATGAATGAATGCGGTTTCTAAATCAAGATACAACCTCTTTCCTAATCTACATTGAGCGGAATTGAGGCTGGTTTCTGCACGCTAGAAGATGGCGCTAATTTGTGCTAGTAAGTGATTTGATTGAAACGTTAGACATACTGCTTTAGCTTGAAATGGGAAGTTGTACTTCCCTTTAATATAAACTTTCTTTCTCAAATTTGTGTCCCAATTTTCTGAAGAACCAAAGGTTTTTGCAGTATTAGTTGTTTTTGTTTTAGGCCATTATTGAGTAGAGGTTGGAGTTAAATCAATCCTTTTTGTTTGAAAGGTTTTTGTCGTAATTCATCACTAAATCAATTTGATTTTATTTTCTAAAAAGGGTTATCCTTTACCAAAGCTGATTTTCAAGAGACCCTTAAAATAAAAGGACTATACCAATTATTAAGTCATTAACCTGATATTGAAATAACCTACCATAAACAATAGAATCCCTAAGCCGGTTTGGAAACTGAAGAGCCGAATAGACAAACACATCAGATTATTCGCAATAATTTGAAATCTGATCAGCGCAAAACTTTCCAGGAAGTTACCTTAGATGCGCACCATGAATTCCTAAAAGTTGAAATTGTCCCCACACTAAACAAAGTTTCCAGTCTGGTCCCTAAGTTAAAACGTTATTATAACCTTATTGAAGTTTCATTCATCTTTAGCAATGATACTAATTGGAGATATCTGTATGTAGAGCAAAAACAAAAAATGATATATCATATGATTGTAGAAGCCAAAGTTTTGAGTAGTGCAGTTGATTTGTTATGCTCCCCACTGATGTGAGGTAGGATAGATGTCATTTGTAACTGGAATAATAATGCTTGTTATTGTAATCATCCTTTGGTAATGGGTGTGCACAGTTTTACAAAAGGGCCTACTGTCCTCCAAAGTTTAAAGAACATCAAATTTCTTATGAAATAAGCAGTTTGTGCACCTTAAATAATATACAATGAACAAATAAAATTCTTTTATCATAGAAAGTCACCTTTGTAGAAGATTGACTGTCTTCATAATGCCAAAATAGCAGATTTTGAAACAGTATCAACATACTTAAGTCAATTTATATTGAAAAGTATAAAGAGTTCAAATATTAAAAGGATTGAGAAATTACTGTAACAGAAATTTCTGAAATATGGATGAAGGGTGTTTCAATAACTGACCTAGACAGGGATCATGTTACCACATTGAAAAAGGTTTCCTGTACTTAGCTTTTTGTAACATAGACCTTTTTGACAATAAAATGGTATTTCCTTTTTTATGTCAAATTTATGATATTCTGAGTCAGTGTTGTTTTTGCAGTAAGTGGTGAAGTACCTGAGCACCCAGTCCTTTCACTTGTGTCAAAACAGGTGTTTGAAAGGCGTTTGATTGAAAAGTATTTGGCAGAACATGGCACAGATCCTGTTTCTGGAGAGCCATTATCAGATGATATGATTGTTGATATCAAAAGTGAGTGATTTGTGTCATTAGTGCATATGGACTATACACACTATGTTTTTTAGTTATTTTGATCTCCCCTTTGCATCCAAGCATATGCCCTTCAGACTACCTCCTGCCTTCACAATAACCCCTTTCCTTTGGTTCTAATTTACAAAAAGTTCACAATATATAAATTAAGTTTGTTGCTTGGTTGCAATTCATTACAGGTCTCTTTGCCCTCTGTTTTGCTCATGAAAATAGAATACAAAGCTACTGGAGAAAAAATTATTGTCAATATTCAGTATAGGGGTAATTCTGTGTAATGGACATTGCAGGTCAACAGAATTTTTTCTAGCTTTTGCCTCAAACTTATTGACAAGTTGCTTTTCAAAAAGTCTTTGCATGGTTTGTAACTTAACATGACTGAGTTTTACTTACTTGTTGTCTGACTTGTTCATATTTTTATGAATGCTAGTACACTGAAACTGCTAAGTCAACTGAAGCTCTAATTCTATCAAACCACTTAAGCTTAATGTGAATTACAGATGTGTGAAATTTTTGAACAGCAATGGTCATTTGTTTCTAATCCACTCCATTTTGTGCAAACTTAAAGTCTTACATAATGGACATTACAGATGGGACATAATGGGCATTACATGTTTTGACAATGTAATAGGAAAGTTGAAATACTGGGAAATATTTTCTTTAAGGGTGCATCAACAAATTTCAAGGTACTTACTGTCATCAGCTTACTGGCTGGAGGAGTGGTAGAGTGCATGAACATCCATGAGAACTCTAAATGGGGTTCTGAAGTGACTCACTATAAGCAAAAGAGTTGAAAACTCCACAATTTTGATGTTTAAGCATGGAGTTGCCCTATAGCAAATTCTTTATTCCATATTGCTATGGGTTGATCCTCTACCATGGAGATAATTTGGTAAATTTCAGCATCTTTCTGATTGGTGCTAGCAATTATTATTTCATTCACACCAGTTGCCAAGGAAAACCCCCACCCCTCTTCTCCACAAACATACATGTTTTACTAGTCTCACCTACTTTATGTGAACTCACCTTCCTTTTTCTCAATGGAATTGTCCCCTGGTGATAAGAAAATTAGGATTGTGTTTCAAAATAATAATATTTACATTGAAAGAGTACTGTAATATGTGCTTTGTGTTGTTCTTTTTATACAAGTTGTCATATACAGTGTTTATGTCTCCCCTGGTTGTCAGGTTTCTTCTTTCTTTATAGCTACACCTGTCACCAAACCAAAGCCACCATCTGCCACCAGTATTCCAGCTATTTTGAAGGCACTTCAAGATGAGTGGGTAAGCAGTTCAAACATTTTTCAAAATAGCCAATCAAAACCATGCCTTAGACTGCTTCACAAAGAAGAATTTTTTCATGATCTTCCATAGGAAGTGGTTTTTTGTGTATATAGTTTTAAAAGTGAGGCATATTTAACTTTGTGATATTTTGAAGCCATTCTCTTTTACTCTTGTTTCTACCAAATGTTTCACATAATTCACTGGGTGTTTTGTAGGATTCTGCAATGCTGCACAGTTTTACATTAAGACAGCAGCTACAAACTGCAAGACAGGGTGAGTTGTAACCCTTTTTATTACCAAAGTTTCTTGGCAGTAGTAGGTTTCATAAGATTTTGATATAAATAACAACAAACTTGAATTTTCAAGACATGTTTTGATTGATTTGTTAATCATCTTTGGTTACAGTTGTGTCATGTCACATAAGCATTGAATTATTTAGAGACATTGATTGCTGCCCAAGGGTATTACAACAAAGTATATTTCAGTGAAATAATATGCAAGGAAGTCTATTGAGTGAACTGTATCAATCGCATTATTTTTGATTCCAGCTTCATGTTTGTTTATTTTATCATATGAATTCAAAAAGATAGGCTTCTAATTCTTTTAGATTTTGTAATAGTATGCAATGAAGTTGTTGATATGCAAAATTTTGCTTAGCTTTTGGAAATCACACTAACATAAATTTTCCTGATTCTGCCTTGTTGATGTATGGTAGAATATGATAGACTTTCTTTGAGTAGTGGATGTTAAAAGCAAAGACAACAAACTTATTGTTATTCTCTTTCTTTTTACAATGTTGCCACTATTATAAGCCCTCTGAATTCAGGTCAGCATTTGGCAATGCTGATAGAAATGCCTGCCAAACTCATTCTCACATTGGCAAATTTGTGCTGTCCTTGAATGCTCCTTTGATGGGCTATCAATAATGATTTCTTTCAAAAGATATGGGTCACTTGTGTGCAATGCTCTTCTTCTTTAGATTCAGAGGGTTGTAAATGTACCATGTCTTCTTAGGCACATTTTGTGCCAATTTGGTCCTTGTTGCTTGAAAAAAATATATATCGCAGACTTGAGGGCCATGACATTTGCTCCTCTGTTATTTTTTATTTATGTTGCAGAACTTTCCCATGCTTTGTATCAACATGATGCTGCTTGCCGTGTTATTGCTCGTTTATCAAAAGAGGCAACTGCAGCTAGAGAGGGTTTGTAGAATTTTATTCATATTGACCCTTTCATTTATTTTGTGGCATGTATGCTTGTGTTCTGCAGCTTGATTCACATTTTATCACAATGCTCTTCCAGCTGAGTTTTGAAGCTTCTGAAGTATGTGGGCTAGAATCATTTTATACTCACAAGATATGAATCTCAATAAGTGATAAAATATTGAATATCATTATATTTCATCATTTAGTGTAATATCATCTACCATTTCTCAGCTCTTGCAACCCTGAAGCCTCAAGCAGGCATTTCTAACATACCAGCTGCTATTTCAAAACCAAAAGAGGCTGTAGTTGCAGCAGTGCCATCTAAGGTGAGAGCATAGTGCATTTATGTATGAATTAAATATTAGCACAGATATCAGTTGTTAAGGAGGAAGACTCGGTAAATTTAGTTTTAATTGAGAGTATTTGTTAGTTTATGTGTACATCAACAATTTCATCAATATATTTGTGCTCAGACACTCTGCAAAAGTGTTTACATAGCTATCTTGTTGATATAAAATGGCCACTGATTTGGATGTGCCTAAAAAATTTAGTGATATTGATGCCAAAGCACATACCATGCTCTTTATATCAACTGCTATCCCAACTTTTCAAAGGACCAAGAATCAGAACACTGCCTTGCTTGAACTTTGATGGGATGATCTGGTGATTTTTTTCACCAGACAATATGCAATATGGTCGCAAAGACTAAATCAATGATGTCATTGTAGCTTCTTTCAGAGCAAATCTTTCTCTCATGACACTGTAAGCAACTGCTGGAAATTCTACCCATGATTCTATATTAGTATTGTTTGGCTCCTTTTAGGTTGCAGAAGCAATGGAAGTTGATAAGGTACATTGACTTTTTTGTAGATATTTGGAATGTCTTGTACTGTTTGATAGTATAGCCACTTCCATATAAGGGGCTCTGTCCAGCTCACCTCTAAGATCTCTGCACTCATTGTTTTCATCTACAGTCAAAATCAAGCACTTCACCTAAATGTATTAGATCATACACACAGGAATATATGGAAGCGCTTGAAGTGCATAGAAACTTGACATAATTTGTGTTGCTTTCCCAACCATAAGCAAATTTTTGAATAAGATATGCAATTATACTTTTATAACACTCTAATAAAACAAATATACTTCTGAAAATCATTTTACTTCTACCACACACACACGCACACGCACACACACACACCCACACACACACACACA
>WIPJ01000217.1:140926-164152 GCA_018155075.1 Cassiopea andromeda
ACACACACCCACACACACACCCACACACACACACACACACACACACACTAAATCAATAAACAGCTCCCTTAATACCCCAGGCACACACAACAATATGCAACATGTCAACAAAAACTATGACAAGAACTATGAACAACTATAAAAACCAAAAACCTATGCAGCCAATCACAAAAGCACCTAAATAATAACAATGCAAAACAAAAGGGAAACTTTATATACACACAACAAGATGTTTAGTGAACTTCATTGTTTTCTTGCCTTTAGGAAGCTGAAGAGGCTGGGATGTCAGAAGAGGTGTTACAAAAGGTATTTGCCATTGGTATTTCCTCCTGTTTTTTATTTCTGAACTACTTTTGAATTTTTGGTGTGAAGAATGTCATTTTTTGCATCACCTAGAACAGGGTTCGGGAACCTTTTTGACTGAGAGAGCCATGAAAGTCTCATTTCAAAACATATTTCCATGAGAGCAATACAGTCAGGGAATTTACATTGTGCTACCATTTTTGCCCTTCAAAAATGGCAAATTTTCAAGGTTGTTTGGGTGAGTCACCCCCCATACTGCCCTTAATTTTTGTTCCTGTATACAATTGGAGATTGGTGTCACAAGGGACCACAAAATTGTGTGATTCCACACTGACATGGCCATTGCTCAGTCAGGCTATATGACAGAGCTGAAAATGATACCAGTGGTAACTTAGAAAACTGTTTTGGAGGTATTCTCTGTTTTTCAATGCTTTGAAGAAATGTCTGCAAATATTTGACTGTTTCAGAGAGCCTTAAGTAGCCTTGAAAAGGGCCATATCTGGCTTACAAGTCATAGATTCCCTACTGCTGAACTAAAACATTTAATATTTGACAGCCTTTGACGTTATGTGAAAAATCAAGCTATATATGTAAATTTTTATTAAATGAAAATCTATAGGAATTGTTATTAAGACATTAATAAGTAATGCACTTTTTACTTCTGACTTGGGATATTTCCTAACTGTTATGAAATTTACAGTATTATGTGTCAATCATTATTTAGGAGCTATGTTATTAATGAATGTGTGCTAAGCTGTATTGCATTGGCATGTGATTGCTAGATTTGTGCTTTAATTTTGACTAGATATAGATCTGTATGATTACTCCTTAATTACTGTTTAGTAATTAATGAGTGATAGTTATTTGGAAACTATTCACATTCATATTCCTAATCCATATTCCTATTCCTATTCCAAATTCCTATTCCTATTCCAAATTCCTAATCCTATTCTAAATTCCTTTTCCTATTCAAAATTCCTATTCCACATTCCTATTCCTATTCCAAATTCCTATTCCTATTGCAAATTCCTAATCCTATTCTAAATTCCTTTTCCTATTCAAAATTCCTGTTCCTATTCCACATTCCTATTCCTATTCCACATTCCTATTCCTATTCCTATTCCACACTCCCTATTCCCTTTCACATTCCTATTCCCAGTTTTACTATTCCTGATTAGGGTTACTTCCTAGGCTTTGCAAAGGTCAATTTGCTGATCTACAATAACAAATAACTCTTTACAATTGCATTTGATTCTTTCAGACAGTTTTACTGTTTGAGAATAGCTTTTTTTGCATGTTAAGAGTTATATTTGTCACATCATTTTAGTTACAAGATAAGGCTACACTGCTTACATCAGAGCGAAGAAAGGTAAGCCAGATTGACATCACCAGTTAGTTAGGCAGGCACAATTTTCATTAAAACTTAGCAATAAATGTTTATGAATAGTCAATTTATTTATTCATTGTAAATTTATATGGAAGATGCTGACCATAGTTTGCTTTATTCATCTTAGTTCTCCTTGATTTTTTCATGTAATCTGAACCCTGAAATGATTGTCTTACATTTTCCTGAGTCTTTAGAGGCTGATTCATTTGAATTGATCTATTTGCTTTGAAATAAGTTTCTTTAAACTAATTGGTGTTGTGTGTGGTAAATATTTTTCATTGTGGCAAAGCAGGAAATTCAGACATCATTCATTCATGCTAGGAAACATTTAAGTTTTTGTTAATGGTTTATGGACCAAATGAAGATCACAAGTCCAGATCAAAATGAAAGATGAAGGAATCGAATTTTCAGGCTGCTTGGAGTAGAATAACTTTTTTTGCTTGATTCTAGAGAGAGTTTTCATTTTCAATAATATTGTGTATGAATATTATTGCTGGCTACTATGTGTCTTTCTAATAGTTCAGTTTTGTTTCAGCGAGGCAAAAAGCCACCAGAAGACCTCTGTCCAGTCGAGTCAATCAAGGCATTTACACAAATATCCTCGCATCCTGTAAGTTTGAAACACACCAGAACTTATATCGCCTTACCTACATTGAAATATATCGCTATGTTATTTACTTGATGATGCACAAATATTGGAAATGCCTGCTGAATTATGGTTTGACAATTGAATTGAGCGTTTGACTGATTGTTTCAACAGGGACTGCACAGTGCAAGTATTCCTGGGATTCTCTCGCTTGACTTGCAAGACTCTGATCCTTCCAAGGCCATTACTGGTAACTCCTTTTCCATACCATTTACTAACTTTACTTTCGCTTAGAGATCTTTCCTCGTGTCCCTTCTTTATGAATGCTCCTTCCCTGCACATATTTCCACGTGGATCTTGTGAGTAGTTTTTGAGTTCTCTGTTTCTTTTCTACGACGAAAGAGATGACCTTGAAGTTTTTCATTACCCACAAGTTGTTTCAATGAGGCCCAACTTTTCTTTTTGGATCAACAAAATCTTCCAAGCCCACTTCCTCATTTGTCTTTCTCCAGTACTTACTTTTTTTGTTTGCACTGGATAAAGTATATTTTTTTCTTGGCAAGAAGAGAGAATTTCATTAATTTTTATGCTTTTCTTCTAGGTGGTATGGATAAGAATGCGGTAGTGTTTCACCAAACAACTGAACAGGTATGACATATATAAATTTGAAGTATTGTAGAATATATTCAAACGAAAACCCCATCTTTTTGCAAATAATGTATGATTCTTAAGAAGAAAATTGCAGAAACTGGACTAGTCATCTACCTTGCCAAAATTTCGTATTAAATATTTTTCCGGAAAATGTGTGTTCTTTTTGGCGAAGTGAATTTCCATCACGAGTTGAAAAGTTGCTACCATAGTAACACTACTGAGCTATAACCATCTGCCTTTCTTCAAATGCTACCTCATTATAGGAAAAACCCTCAAAAGACGTTGTTTCATGAATGATAAGGCTATCAGGGAATTATGTTTTTATGATATTTTTCAGTTGATCATCTACTCAAGTTTGAGAATCGTGTGTTCGTTTTTCATATTTGACCCTCAATATGCATTGTTCTCGATTGTTGTACAATGAAATACGCTTTCACCTTCTTGGAACTTCCTGCTGAGTTAACAACTTTGTCTCTTTGGGCCTTAGTATATTTATGTATGTTTGTTTTTCCTGGATGAATGAAATGCTGATTTATATTTTGTCTGTTCAAGGTTGCAGCTGTTCTTAAAGGGCATACAAAGAAAGTTACTGGCGTTATCTATCATCCACAAGAGGTAGCAGCAGTTGCTTAGTGGACATTTTGTATGCATAAACTACAGTCAACATCCGCTATCTTGAATGCGGTTTATCTCGAACTTTCGTCATGTCCAACAATTTTTAAAGTCCCCTCAGTTCTAAGTAAATGTATCCTTATAAATAGTTTTGGATATCTCGAGCTCCGCTATCTCGAACTTTTTGCTATCACGAACTATTCTCTTGGTCCCGTGTGTCAGAAATACCGGATATTTAGAGCTTTCTGATGGAATGAGAATGTTAGAATGAGAATTTTAAGCAGCAGATGAAGCAAGAAGCTATCAAAAATTTGTTTGAAAAGTGGATATGGTCATTTGCGGGAACTGTTTTGTTAGAAAAAGTTGTGCGTTTAATTGATCATGTTCTTAATATTTTAATTTTTTCAATTTCTTTTTAATCTGGCCCTTTGCTTTTCAGATCTATAAGATCTCCCAGTATTTACAAGTTATCCATAGAATAAGGTCAACGGTTGCTTAGAAAACCATTTGGGGGAGCTGATGGGGGAAAAGCGCATATACTGGTAAAGAGATGAAAATGCGACTAATTTCTGTATTTTCAGAGTCTTCTCAATAATTTTGCTATCTCAAACATTCGCTATGTCGAACAAATTATTGGGTTCCGTGAAGGTTCGAGATATCGGATGTTAACTGTGTTGTGTTTATACAACTTACCGTAGAAAATAACATTAGAATGGTTCCTGTTATACAATTGCTAGACAGAAATTAGTTCTTTACTCTGTAGGCTACAGTAAAACGCTTCTGCAGTCTTGATGAGAAGCTTCATAATGAGAAATTTGCTTTGCCTTCGAGTTCTGCAAATGTATTGGATTTCTTTTTGATACTCTATTCAAGCTACGTCTTCACGAAGAAAATAATCATTTTGACTTTATTTTTACCAGGAAATTGCTATCACTGGATCAGCGGACAGTACTGTTCGTGTCTGGAATATATCTAGCGCCTCCTGCTCTCACATTATCAAGGTGTGTTTTTCGTGTGACGTATTCTTTCTTGGCGTATGCCTGTATTTTGATTAAGATTTTTTCTTCTATTTGAGGAAGTGTGGTAGTCCAGCTTTTTGCTATACTTGTGCAAGTTGTTATTGCATTATGGTATTGTAATTGGACTGGACTTATTTGGCTCTGTGCTTCAAGTTAGTTTTCATATCTTTCAGGCCCATTCTGCTGGCATCACAGGAATCAGTTTGCATGCTACAGGTATACAATGCAATGACTTCACTTCTCGTGTCTTTTGTTTACAGTTCCAATTGAAAGATTAAGATGTATTTTCGACCTTAATATATTATGATCAGACTATTATAGGGTATTATTCTTCTTGGCCATTTTCTGCATTATGGCCAAGGAAAGATTAACGTTCTGCAGAATAGCTTAGAAAGAAATTTTCGAATCCATCTTTTCATCGTCTACCTTCGAGAGTCGTCTACGTGCTTAGTGTCTTATATTTAAAATTATGATAATAATTTAATTATTTTCTCACGACATATACCTTCAGCTAACTAAAACATACTACCAACATATCCCATCAAAAATAAAAATTTGACCCTACTAGAAACGAGCGCTGATCTTCCGGGTATTCATGTTTTAATGTCTGAGTCTAGCCCTTCAAATATGTTTTGAGTTGTTTTTTGAAACTATTTGAAGTCGGTAACTCACGTAGTTCATCAAGTATATCGTTCCAAGCCTTCAGGGCTGAGTAATGAAAGATTATACATTTGAATTCGCTTGCCAGGCATGCTTTTGCAAAGTTTCCTCCCCCCTTTTGCGATGTTTGTATCGTGTATATGAAGTTATATGAAGGTACATTTAATATATTGATATACCAGTGACGAGTGCCTGCCAGCTAGTAGTAGTGTACTCGGCTCAGGCTAACGTAGAGTAGGGTAAGTACCTACTGTAGGCCAGTGGTGATGTAAGGGTATCTGCTCTTAAATGTGTCCTCTAATGGTGGAAAACAGAAGTAAACTCAAGCTGTTTTTCTTAGGTGACTACGTTCTGACTTCTTCCTCGGACGAGGTGAGCAGAGCTTCTTATAGATTTTCTCTTTTGTTATTTATTTCTGTATAATCCTTTTACGTAATGTATGCGGCCATAAGCTTGCCTGTTTTAATTTCTGCTCGACTTGATATGCATTTGTTTCACTTCGCAAGTGTTCTTTCTTCTCTCCGAGAGCAAAGTATGTCGGAAGCGATTTTTCAGAATCACATTCGTTCGCAACACTACTGTTTTTATCAACTTTGCTTTGTTTCCTGTTTGTACCTCTTACATGTTAGTTTCTTGTAATTACGATCTATTCTGAAGATGTTATTGACTGAATGTGCTCTCTGTTTAACAGCACTGGGCATTTTCTGATATTAATACTGGTCGTGTTTTATGCAAAGGCATCTCTGATCCAAACTCTAGCCAAGGTGAGTTGATATTTTAAGATGGTTATTGCATTCAAGCCATTTTAAGGTGGTTATTGCATACATTCAAGCCAAATCCTCTTCACAGCATGATTCTCCAACCCCTCATATTTCGCTATCCTTAGTGAGCAATTTTTGTGACTGTTGTATTACTTTCCCCAGCCTTGACTTGTGCACAATTCCATCCTGATGGTCTGATTTTTGGAACTGGAACATCAGACAGGTAAGTTTTCACGTCATACTTGTTTTTAAGTTAAACTTTTACTACGTTTTATTAATGGACGTGAATTGCTTTTTTATAATTTGTGTTGCTTTTCAGATTTCATTTGAAGTTGGTTTAGTCGACTCTTCGCAATATTTGTTGTATCATTGTGACTTACTTTCGTTGTGTCAAATTTTAGCCTTGGAATTTCAATTTGTGAATGAGCAAGCGATCAAGTAAAAAGACTGAATCAATAAGTAAATCTGTCAAAAGTGAATGAATGGAGAGACTGAATGAATAAATGAATGAATGACTGAAAAGACTGAATGAATTAATGTATGAACGAATGAATGAATGAATGAATGAGATGATTGATTGATTGATTGATTGATTGATTGGTTGATTGACTGATTGATTGATTAATTGATTGATTTTGTAGTACGAATGCTCCTTGATTCGTAGTACCAGAGCCAGTTTAGGCCATTACTGGAAGTCTTCCTTTTTAGTTATGGAAGTCTTCTCTTTGTGCGATTTTGCCTTTTTCTTGACTAGCAGGGCAAAGTTTTTGTGTAAATTTATTAATAAATTGGTGAACATTTATCTTATTCTTAATTTGTTCCTAAATGAATTTCGTTCTAATCTTTTAGTGCCATTAAAATCTGGGATTTGAAAGTGAAGGCGAATGTTGCAAATTTCCCGGGTCATTCTGGCCCTATTTCATGCATTTCATTCTCTGAAAATGGGTAAGGAAATTTTGGCGTATTAGCTGTTATAGATATTGCTGTTTTCAGTTATCTTTTAGTACAATCCTGACTTAATCAGCTTCACAGGATGTACTTTGTACCTTGTTTACTTTACGTTTCTTGGTACTAGAAACTGATTCCGCATCGATATTATGAAGCTTGAAAATGAACGTTCTATCTAGTTGATAACTTTAGGTAGCATTATTGTGGGCTGAAGAGTTAAGGCCTAGATGACATAGACACATCAAGAATAAGGCCTAGAAACTGAGGAGACATAAACCTAGAAACCGAGGATATCGGGGGCATGTGTCCCCCACTTTACATAAAGGTTTATGTAAGATTCCCCTTTGCAGCTTACATAGTTGCTCTTTTTTGCTATTGAGAATGCCCCCCCCCCAACCTTTTGAGTGCTTCGTATGCCCCTGGTTGGACACAATCACCAATTGAGCACTAGCAGGTAAGCCTGTAGATTTCACAGGATGGGATTGTAGCGTATATGCAATTGGATTGGTATTTTGAAAACAATTTATCAAGCTCGAAGTATTTACCAATGAATGCAGGACTTAAATGTCATAAATATTGCAGGTATTATTTGGCCACCGCAGCAGATGATTCAGTTGTAAAACTGTGGGATTTAAGAAAGTTGAAAAACTTTAAGACGATTCCCCTCGACGAAAGTGAAGAGGTTTGTACAGGACTCTTTCACTCTCTAATTAATCTTTTTCTGTTTTCTGTGTCAACGTTTTATTTACACGCAGTTTCCTTTGTTGTTTGAGTGTAACTAACAGTCACAAAAACCAATAGAAATGTAGTGGAAATCATAAATTATTATGGAATAAAAACCAATATGCCCGTATTACTTGTTCAAAGTAAGCTTCATGTTGTATTGCCTAGGGATAGTGTGGCGTGTCTAACCAACTCCTTTCTATCCTCACCATGGATCCATAATTTGACTTCGTTCATGTTGTTTTGGTCAGTGAAGAGCAAAAACTCTATCCTATATAAACTGGTTGTACTTCAGCAACGTTGAGAGAGAAAGATTGTATTTTGTTTGTCCACATTGTTTTTGCTTTACTGTAGGGCCCTGTAGGTTGCCCCACTTATCCTCAATCTTACGTTGAATTTTTATTGCGTCAATCATTAATTCTCTTTTCTGTGCTTTCTTCTAGATTATTGCTTTTTAGGTAGTTAATTTACTAAAAATTTATCTAGCGTTTAAATCAGGATATGTATTGTAAAAGCCTGTATGAATACTTTGCCTATCTGTCAATATGCCTCACTCAGATTTTAGGAAATAAATCTTCTGTTTACATTATCTTATTAGGGTCTACAGATGATTGCAATCGGTATTTCGTTATATTCTTTGATTTACCAATCATTATTTGCTCTTAGATAAAAGCGCTTTGTTTTGACAAAAGCGGTCAGTACTTGGCAGTAGCTGGTACAAACATCGGGTAAGATGCAAAGCTGATTGCAATTGATCTATAGTTCTTGCATATATACGTGTGCGATGTACTTGCATAGAATTTGAAAGACTTTGAGTTATTAAAATGACTATTAAGTAAAGTTGTTAATTAACGACTTATATAACGCTTGAGAAATTGAACTATTTACTGAGTTGTTAATTAATTGATGAAATGATGAAGCTAAGAATGAATGAGCCAGTGCTCAAATATGTGATTTATTGTATATTAAATGAATGAATTTATGAAGAAATTATGTAATGAATGGAAGAGTTATTACATAAGTAAAAAAACTATTTTCAGGATGTTTCTGTTTTCTTCAGAGGATTTTCTCCTTGTTAATTTTATATCGTAGTTTTGTTCTGTTGTCTCAAGCACACCTAGTTAATTTTTGATTCTAGAGTTTGTCATATTGCGAGCTTTTTGCTGAGAAATATCCCATGAATGACATATTTAAAAATATCTTTTGCAGAATCTACCTAGTTAAGCAATGGGACCTCTTGAAGACCTTGTCTGGTATGTGCAAGAGTATGTTTAATTGTTTCCCAATGACTCGATGCCTCTGATTTCTGGTTGAGGAATGATTAATGAAGGCATTTGGCATCAGGGCAATCAAGTCTTAGTAAGCGATTGTGTGTCTTCATGTATCCGCTAGAGAAGTTCCCCAAGCCCACCTGTTTGTTTTTTATAGATATGTGAAAGACTCTTGAGCTTTTTTGTACTGTAGCAAATCATTTTCTTATTTCAGATTTTTCAGCTGTTGCCACTAGTGTCAAGTTTGGGAGAAATGCAGAATTTTTGGCGTCTGTAGGAATGGATCGTAACTTAAGGTACTTTGCAAGAAAGTGACGTCTCTAGGACATTCAATGACTTGTTGTTTCTGCAGAGAGAATTAATGGCCGCGTTTACCATCTTCCGTCCTAGTTTATGTATTCCTTATCTGCATATACTATACTATTCTGATTACATTCTTCTTTTAGCGAATCATTCCCACTTAGTTGTTTTAATTTGTTTATCGTTCTTGTCAGCTTCACGACTATTTGACTTAGAGAAGATATCAAATAAACTGGAGGTCCATGTTTCTCAGCGAAGAACTACGGCTTTAGCTTTCTATAGTTTTGGGCAACTTTTAACACACATTGGAGACTTTTCCATTTCAGTAAAAATTAACTCCATACTCTGTCGTTTTACGTTGAGCCCAACTTAACTGGGTGCAACCTATTTCACACTAACCAAGTAGTGCTATTGTCTTCGACTATGAGTAAACATTAAGTTGAGTAGTGTTTTTTCGGGTGGCAAGGAGGGATAAACTTGCCCCCACCGAGTCGGCAAATTTTCGCCAAAAATAGTTCACCAAAGGCTTAGTACATGTCTTCATCATGAGAAAATATCTTTTTTGTCTGAGCCTCAATTGTCGTATAAACGTTTTTTAATTGAAAAAAGAACGTTTATTCTGCAAATTCTCGGCAATTTCATCATTATTGCCTTTCCCCGATTTATAGTAAACGACCGCCACTGATTATTAACTACCGTCAACCGGGGTGACTTCGATCAGTCGAGTGACTTTGTTCAATTAGTCCGGCCGGCATAAATAGCAATAGTTCAGATGTTAGCCTATGGTTAAAGAGCAATTTATATTTCTTTTGCGAACAATGTTTAGAGGACTTGTTTTTGTTTGGTTCTTTTGTTTATTGGGCATTTTGAAATTTACTAATTGATTATATTGTTTAAGAAGCAAGTGTTGAAACCTAGCTAACTTATTTTTTTAACAAACAAGTATTCATGTTTTCCAAAAACTTTTCGTTATAATTCACGTTGGTTACATAATGCTGCCAATCAGGGATATTTTCTAGGGGGCTCAAGGGGGGCAGAACCCCACGTTAAAACCACTGTTCATTAGGAATAGGGGGGCTCATCCCCCAAAAGTCTTGTGCTGACCCTGCATCTCGAAGTGTATTCCTTGCTTCCAAATGGATTGATATTGTATTGCAAGGTTGAATTTTGCACTGCTACATGATTATTGAGATATTTTGTAATTGTTAGTTATATCATATCATGATTGAGCAAACGTATCGCATCTGCATCGTTGAAAATATTGGTGTGGTCTCAACTAGGCTACTCCCATATTTTTGGTGCTGCACCTAGATCCCCCTGCTAATATGTTTAGAAATTACCACTGCTTCTGTTATTAATGTACAGTTGTGTTTATATGAAAAATCCTAGAGTGAACAAAGTCACTCCATTGTTGGGGTGACATTGCACACTCCCAAACATTTAGAAAAGATAAGGAAAAGTATCCCAAACATCATATGCATTCTTACATTTTGTATATCTGACCCAAACAGACCTATTGAGAGCATAGTATTTCTCACAAGCCATTGCTCTTTAGATTTAATTTTTTTCAAGTTTCAAAATTGATCAAAGTGGCCCCAGTTGACGGTAGTTTACAGGCACTACTTTTTACTGCAGCCAAAGGCTACAATATTGATCTAGCATACAAATCAACATTCATTTGAGAACTACAATTTCCGATTATGTTTCTCCTTTTGAATATGAAATAGGAAACCATTCCGGATAATTTTACAAGACTGTAGCCTTACCTTTAGATACAAACTAGAAAGAGAAAGTTATGGGTGATTTGCAAGACTATTGACTTACTTTGGATGAAAAACTAAAATGAAACATTGTGGGTAATTTAGCAACACTATATTTGTTATTTTTATATAGGAAAAAGTATGAGAAAATTTTGAGTTATTTCGCAAAACAATAGCCTTTCCTTTGGATGGAAAATGAAATTAGACCAATCTGGGTGACTGTTCAAGATTATAACCTTTCTTTTCAATAGCGAATGAAATTAGACCATTCTGGGTGATTTTGCAAGAAGATTGCCGTACTTTTGGATGAAAAAAGAATTCCCAAGTCATAAGTCATTTTACAAGACTATAGCCTTACTTTTTAGTACAAAATAGAATCAGAAAGTTTTTGGATAATTTTGCAAGACTATATCCTCACCTCTGGATAGAAAATGAAAAGAAAAGTATTTTGGATGGACTTGGAAGACTTAAGCATTATTTTTTGATGGAAAATAGAATGGAGAAAATTCTAGGTGAGTCTGCAAAATTATAGCCTTACTTTGGAATAGAAAGTAGAACAAGCAATTTCTGGATGAATCTGCAAGACTATAGCCTTACTTTTGGATGGAAAATTAAATGAAAGAAATTCTTGGTGATTTAGAAGAATTTAGCCTTATTTTTCGATAGAAGGAAAATCTTTTGGGTAGGTTTGCTGGACTATAACCTTACTTTTGGATGAAAAAATAGAATAGCAAGACTTCCTGGTGATGTAATAAGACTATAGCCTTACTTTTGGATAGAAAGTAAAAGGAAAAATTATTGTTAGAGTTTAAAGATTATAGGATTACTTTAAAATCGAAAATAGAATGGCAAAATTGCTGTGATTTGATCAGATTATGGCGTTACTTGTTCGTAGAAAATAAAAGGAATAATTCTTGGTGACTTTGCAAGACTATGGACTTACTTTTGGATACAAAATAAAAGGAGAGAACTCCGGGTGACTTTCCAAGACTCTAACATTTTTTGGCAGAACATAGAATCACGAATTTCTTGAAACAATTAGCAGGTTACAGTCTTACCACTGTGTATTAAGTAGAAAGAGCATATTCTACGAGACTTTGCAAGACCAAAGCCTTCCTTTAGGATAGACAATAAAACAAGAGAATTCAGCGTTGTTTCAAGACTATAGCCTTATGTTTGGATAGAAAATAAATGATAGAATTTCGGCTTATATTGCGAGCCTATGCCCTTATATTTGCATAGAAAATAAAATGAAAAAATTCTGGCTTATCTTGCAAGGCTATAGCTTAATGTTTGGTTAGAAAATAACATGAAAGATTTCTGGCTTATCTTGCAAAGCTTTAGCCTCATGTTTGGTTCGAAAAGATCATGAAAGATTTCTGGCTGATTTGGTAAGGCTATAGCCCTATATCTTGGTAGAAAATAAACTGAAAGAATTCTGGCTTATTTTGCAAGGCTATAGCCTTATGTTTAGATAGCAAATAAAGTGATGGAATTTGGCTGAGTTTTAAGACTATAGCCTTACATTTGGATAGAAAATAAAATGAAAAAATTCTGGTTTATCTTGCAAGGCTATAGCTTTACGTTTGGTTAGAAAATAACATGAAAGATTTCTGGCTGATTTGGTAAGACTATAGCCCTATATTTGGGTGGAAAATAAAATGAAAGAAGGCCCACTTTGCAAGACAACAGGCTTATATTTGGATAGAAAATATAGTGATAGATTTCTGGCTGATTGGCAAGGCTATAGCCTTATAATTGGATAGAAAATAAGATGAAGCATTTCCGGCCGACTTTGCAAGACTATAGCCTTACATTTGGATAGAAAATAAAATGAAAAAATTTTGGCTTATCTTACGAGGCTATAGCTTTATGTTTGGTTAGAAGATAACATGAAAGATTTCTGGCTGATTTGGTAAGGCTGCAGCGCTATATTTAGGTAGAAAATAAAATGATAGAATTCTGGCTTATTTTGCAAGACTATAGTGTTACATTTGGATAGAAAATAAAGCGATAGAATCTGGCTGAGTTTGTAAGACTATAGCCTTATGTTTGGATAGATAATAAAGTGATAGAATCGGGCTCAGTTTGCAAGATTATAGCCTTACAGTTGGATAGAAACTAAAATGAAAACATTCTGGCTAATGTTGCAAGACTATAGCCTTATATTTGGATAGAAAATAACGTGGTAGCATTTGGCTGAGTTTGCAAGACTATAGCCTTACATTTGGATAGTAAATAAATTGAACAAATTCTGTCTTATTTTGCAAGACTATAGCCTTTTGTTTGCATAGAAAATAAAGTGATAGAATGTGGCTTATTTTGCAAGGCTATGGCCTTATATTGGATAAAAAGTAAAGTGAAAGAATTCTGGCCTCTCTTGCAAGGCCATAGCCTTATGTTTGGTTAGAAAATAACATGAAAGATTTCTGGCTGATTTCGTAAGGTTACAGCCCTATATTTGGGTAGAAAATGAAATGAAAGAATTCTAGCTTATTTTGCAAGGCTATAGCCTTTCATTTGGATAGAAAGAAAAGGAAAGAATTCTGGCTGATTTTGCAAGACCATAGCCTTAGTTTTGGATAGAAAATAAAGTGATAGAATTTGGTGGAGTTCGCAACACTATAGCCTTACATTTGGATAGAAGATAGTGATAGAGTTCTGGCTGATTGGCTAGGCTATAGTCTTATATTTGGATAGAAAATAAAATGGTAGAATTCTTGCTTATTTGTAAGGCTATAGCCTTATATTGGATAGAAAATAAGATGAAGCATTTCCGGCCGACTTTGCAAGACAATAGCCTTACATTTGGATAGGAAATAAAATGGTAGAATTCTTGCTTATTTGTAAGACTATAGCCTTATATTAGTTAGAAAATAAGATGAAGCATTTCCGGCCGACTTTGCAAGACTATAGTCTTACATTTGGATAGAAAATAAAATGGTAGAATTCTGATTCAATCAGAATTATGTCATTCACATAGAAACTAGAAAGAAAGAATTGTGCCTGATTTTGCAAGACCATAACCTTATTTTTGGATAGATAATAAAGTGATAGAATTTGGTGGAGTTTGCAACACTATAGCCTTACATTTGGATAGAAAATAGTGATAGAGTTCTGGCTGATTGGCTAGGCTATAGTCTTATATTTGGATAGAAAATAAAATGGTAGAATTCTGATTCAATCAGAATTATGTCATTCACATAGAAACTAGAAAGAAAGAATTGTGCCTGATTTTGCAAGACCATAACCTTACTTTTGTATCCAATGTTGAGTTAGAAATGTCTGGACAATGTTACAATGTTATAGATGCACATTTAATCAAAGAACTGAAATGAAAGAATTTTAGGATGATTTTGTGAGACGATAGCTCTACCTATGGATTCAAACTATGTTGAAGGAGAACATTCTGGATGAGTTTAGAAGGTTATCGTTTTATTTCTGGATAAAAAATAGAAAAGTGAAGTAAAGGTAAAGCCTTTACGCGAGCTAAAATGAACATCATTGGTAAACTTGTAGCCAACTTTATATTCTCTGTGAATGGAGTGGGAGAGAAATATCGTTTCTTTTAGGGACAAATCAAGCCATATTGGGGATAACTGAAATTTTTTTCAATGCAAAAATAAGGCATATAATCTTTGATTTTGGCAACAATAAGAAGAACTTGGAACAATGAATTGTCAGTGAAAAAGTATGACTGTAGTCTGTGGCTTTGGCAAAAGATGAAGACACGTTGAGATGTACTAAATTTTCAGTTACAAAATAAGCCCATAGTCTTAGATTTTGAACCAAAATTAAGAGAAGTTGGAGCAAGGCAATTTTCAGTGGAAAAGTATGGCTATAATATTTTGATTTGGGAAAATAAAGATAAATTAGAAGAAGGAAATTTTCATTGAAAGGTAAATATTATAGTTGTTAGTATTTTGACACAATTATATACCCATCATCCTAAATTACGACGCAATGTACATCTATTCGTGTCTTTATAATATTGGAAGCTTGTAGCTTCATGTTACTGTACATATTTATGAGTGGAAAAGTAGAGTTCGAACCGTTAATTTGAAAATAAAAATGTCAGGCGTAACACTTACAAAAAGCAAAATTGTAGAAACTTGGTAAATATCAGATCATTGGATTGAAAGTGAGGAGTTACATCTAGCTGCCCTCTCTCTCTCTCTCTCACCAGAACCTTTGTACTATGGGGTCACACTTCATGTTAGTGAATAACTGATATTATTTTCAGCTAAAAAACAACTTCCGACAACTAATACCGGTGACAATTCAAAGTTCCTCTGAAGTGTTGCTCTCACTTATGTCAATGTCAGTTTCATCTAAACGTTTGTCATCTTTCAGTAAAGAAGCAGATATAGATTGCAATTCTTTCAGCATCAACGACAGCTTTCCACTCTCGTGCTTTTGGTTGGCAAATTTCCCTCCATCTTCAGATGGGGCATTATGCCTTCTTTTCATGCTCATCCCATCATCAGCTTTTCTTTCGCGCTCTTTTCCTTTGTAAAAAGCGAAAGCAATCTTGAAGAGAGCTCTAGCAAAAATCGAGTACAGTAGAGGCCGAAGTATAAGAACCTGAATTGCTCAATTTTGCCTAAATAGCCTATTTAAGTACTAATTAAGGCAAATTTAGGCTGCAATGGTTCTTAAAATAAAATAAATTCCTATATTTTCACAATAAAATATATTCTGACATCCCAATACACTGAATATAGCATGAACACATCACAATACCGAATAATTCTTTATTTGTACCAGAAGACAATGCCTATATGCAATTCAATATAGGTACAGCATTCGTTCTTAACAGAATGCAACATAACGCTCTTACAATACTTGAAAATACATGGCATTTATTTAAATGAAAAATACATAAGACATAGAGTTTGATACTTAAATGCTTAAGCTTGAAGGAAAAGGGTAGTAACTGATGCCTATTTCTTGAACTGTTACTACCTTCTTCATTCAAGCGTATCACTAATAAATGACATCACTAATAGATGATATCGTTACTTAATGACATCATTAATAAATGACAGCAGGAAACGGCATCATAAATAAAATGACATAAATAAATGAAGCCATTAATAAATCAAATCATTAAAAAAATGACATCACTAATAAATGACAGCATTACTAAATGAAATCACTAAAATATGCTATCACTAATAGATGACTTCGTTAATCAATGACATCATTAATAAATGACATCACAAATAGATGACATCGCTAATTATTGACATCATAAATAAATGACATCAGCAGAAAGTGGCATCATAAATAAATTACATAAATCAATGAAGCCATCAATAAATGACATCATTACTAAATGACATGATCAATAAATGACATCATTACTAAATGACATCACTAATAAATGACATCACTGATAAATCACATCACTAATAAATCACATCATTACTAAATGACATCACCAAAAACGTAATCATGTTATCACCAATAGATTACATCGTCAATTGATGACATTATTAATAAATGACATCAGCAGGAAACGGCATCATAAATAAATGGCATGAATAAATGAAGCCATTAATAAATGAAATTATTAATAAATGACATCATTACCAGAAGACATTACCAGTGAATAGTATCATTCATAAATGACATCAATAAAATATTACTAGCAAATAGCATTATAAATAAATTAAATAAATAAATGAAGTCATTAATAAATGAAATTATTAGTAAATGATGTCATAAATAAATGACATCATCATTAAATGACATCAAAAATAAATGACATCGCTAATAGATGGCATCTTTAATTAATGACATCATTAATAAATGACATCAGCAGGAAAATGCATCATAAATTAATGCAGTGATTAATAAATGAAATTATGAATAAATGACATCATCAATAAATGATATCATTACCAAATGACATTACCAGTGAATAGCATGATTCATAAATGACATCAATAAAATATCAATAATTGATATTTTAAATAAATGACATAAATAAATGAAATCATTAACAAATGAAACTATTAATTAATGAAATCATTAATAAATGACAAAAGGAATAAATGACATCACCAGTAAATAGCATCATCAATAAATGAAAAAATAAATGACATCATTAATAAATGATATTATCAATAAACGTCATAATCAAAAAATGATACTATATAGTAAATTCTAAAAGAATTGAATAGTTCAAATGAGTATTTAATATTTGGTTACCAGTTGGTGATTGTAAACCAATGTGTTTCATCCTGGGCATTTTTATATTTTCCTGTTTTATTGTTGTTAATAAAATATTTCTTTCCTTTTCAAGTTCACGTGCTTTCCTTTTCAGTTGACCATGCTCGTGTTTGAAAACTTCTTCATTTTCTTTAATTAGCTTTTCATGATTCTGCTTCTGCCACTGGATTTGTCTCTCTAGTTGTTGCAATGAGACAATCGCTTTGGTGTGTTCCCTTCTTGTATCACTGACAATGCGTTCCATATTTGAAATCTCTTCTTCATAGCGCTCCTTCTCAGCATTTAACTTTTGAACCAGCTCTGATGACAAAGGGAAGATGAAATGTTGGTATGAAGAGAAATACAATCCCTATCCTGTTTCTAAAGCTGAGTCTTCTTAGAGATAGAAACATTTGAAGCCATAATAGAACCACATCATTGTCATATTTTTTCACTAATCATTCATTTTTTGAGTTGTCTATATTCTCAAGTGCCAAATAAACAGGGGGTCCTAATAAACAGGGGGGTTGGAAAAACTTCTAAAATCTAATAAACGGGGGGTCAAAATTAATGGGGGGTTCGGAATTTGAGAAATGGCTTTAAATGATTATAAAACGATGGGAAGAACAAAAACAGGTTGCTATAAAGCACAGAGCTAAAATATATACAGAAGCACTCTATTTTGCCTTGAATATTGGGCGTGAATAGTACTAACAAAGAAATGGAATGAAATCAGGGGTTCGCAAAAAATTCAATCTCCTAAAAATTAATAAACGCGGGGTCCTGAGAAGGTCCAGGGGTTTGGAAAAATCCAAAAATTAATAAGCGGAAGGGGGACCTTTATTTGGCACCTGAGAGTATTATATTACATTGAATTAGGACTCAGATTATCCATCCGTTATGTGACACCTCTAACTAACTGGGAGGGATGGTACTTAATTCATATGGAGGGCTAGGCAGGAGGGTCTCAAAATAGTAAAAATTGACCCTTTGGTCATAGCTGAAGTATGATCAAGCAATGCAATAGTTAGAGCATTCGCCTACTACGCAGAAAAAAAAGGGTACCTACAACTAAACTTTACAAGCAGCATCATCAACACTGTCAATTTAATGGTCGTTCATTTGTGTACTGGCCTGTTAACGACAAGGCAGCAGATATTGCAAAGATGTAGGAAAAACAGAGGCCTACGTATGGGACCTATTAAAACGGTGATCTAAAAACAGAACCTATTAAACAGGGCAATGCTATTGAAACCAATGACGTCTTTTTTTACTCGCAAACAAGTGAGAAGAAATTATTATCATTTCCAAAATGAATATGCCTGACTGTCGACGGCAATCATAATGTAATCAAATTACCTCATCTATAACTGCCGAAAGTTGCAATTCTAAGGGATGTTGGGCTCACAAAAAATTTCTAAAATGAAGTCCCAATTTCCTAAGCTTGAATCAATTAACTATAGAAGACGGAAGTACGCACCTTCTTCAAAATGTGACTCTAACCTTGCTGAATCGATCAATATTCTTTCATTTTCTCCTTTCAGTTCACCGCACTCTGCTTCTAATCTATTTACATTCATTTTCATTTCATCATTTTCTTTGTTTTTCAACGCAACTTCTGCTTGCAATTTCGCAATTTCCTTATTCCGTGATTCCATCTCTGTTTTATACTCAGCCTCGAGGTTTTTCTCAAAAGAAACGATCTTTTCAGCGTCTGTTTTGATCTTGCTCCTAAGCACTTCTCTTTCCTCTGAAAGGGATTTAAGTTCAGCAAGAAGACTTTGCTTGTCGTATCTGGATAACTCGATGTCTTTCTCCTGGCCTTGAAAAATAAACCACAATTTCTCATTGTTGTTCGTATTAAACAATTCAAGATACAAAACGTTAGGTATTTCTGTTTTGATATAAATTTCATACTGCCCTCTATTCGCAAGTGAAAAAGAGGATGAAAAACAGATAAATACCTTCACTTGTGCTGGGTGCAGCATTACTTAGCTTGTTTTGTAATAAAATTTCTTTGCGTTGAAACAAATCTATAGAGACAAAGTCATACAATGATCATAAATACTAGATCTATCTCCATTACCCCTAAAATATTTCCATATCCTCAAAAGGATTCCATCGACAATATGTCTAAAAATAAGGAATGCATTCTTTAATAAAGAGAGAACTGGTTCTGGTCGGAGACCCGTAGTATACTGTTACTAATATTAGTGAAATATCTGAAGCAACAAATTCATTGATCAAGAGTACGTAAAGATGTTCCAATCAAGCGATTAAATAGCAGCAATAATTTTGGCCTATTAGTTCAAAACATGCCGGTGGAGCAGCCGTGGCCTAGCAGTAATGCACTCGACTCAGACCAACGTGGTGCTAGGTTCGAGGCCCACCGCAGATCATTGGTGACGTCAGGAAGGGCATCCGGTTCTAAATGCTATTGCCAGAACTAAAGTCCTCTCAGAGGCACCCTCCAAGCCCCAAGGAATTGGGGGAAACGGAGGTAAAATCGAGTTTAAAACATGCCGGTTGTCTTGTAAAGAAGAACCACTATTCAACCTAAGATTGGCCTATCTGGCCTATATTATATATTACTAACGTCTACTATCTCCTGCTTGATACAGGGAATGTATTTCTGAGATGCCCAGTTGAGTTTTGAGTTGAGGTTGATGTATTTTCTCTCATTTTGTTTTTTTCTGTTTGCTAAAGATTTGCTTAGTAAGTTTAGGAAATTACTGCAGAGATTACCATAAATGGGACTTGATAACATAATGTATATTCCAGCTACGGATAAAAATCTAGTTAATTGTACCTAATACTATCTGCTGTAACAGTTTCTCAGTGGCCTGTTTCTTTGCAACAAATCATCAGCACTTTCGTGAAATAAAAGCATGATGACAACTCTCAAATAGAAGTAGAGTTTTTGATAAGCATGCTGGAATGACAATAGGGCAAGGGGGCAAACAGGAGCAAGAAGGCACCTACTTGCATAGGCACTTCTATGGGACACCGTCTAGCATGGGCACCTCTTTGGGACACTGCCTAGCATAGGCACCTCTTTGGGACCCAAGGCACCTCTCTCAGACACTTTCCTTCCATCCTTTAGCAGGGCCTATATTTCACACAGTTATGAAAATAGCTCTCTCTCTTCCAATCATAATATATTGCTTAGTCATATAGTTCATTTTATCTCTGTTACAAGTATCATATTAATGTGCAAAAAGGATTCTATTACATTTCAAAAAGGGCGCTTCTACTCCCCCTGCTTCCCCAAGTTAAAAACCTGGAGGGGCACGTGCATCCCTCTGCCCCCTCTCCAGTGTCACTGGTTTTTGGACTAAGAAATATCAATAAAATTTTACAGCTTAACAATCAATTCTTTTGCACAAATATAGTAAAAATGAGATCTATTGACAACCTAGTACCTAGTGTAATATTTGTTGAAAGTGCAGTTGATTGAAAAGGTAACTGATGCCATGAAAAATCATATTTAATATGGTTTTACTACTCTCAAAACTACCAATAATATCTGTTGTCAATAAAGCTATTCAATAATGAAAAAGAAATTACACAACAAAAATAATAACCAGGCAATAATATTAAATAATTTTTTACAGAAATCTGATAGTCAACACTAACCTTGAATCGTTATTAATCTTTTGTAAGCAAAACTGATTCTACCCTCCAGTGATCGGAACATTTTCAAGCTTTCTTCCAACTTTTCCATTTCTTTACCAAAATGTTCTTTAAAAGTAGTTGTGTACAGGCTGATTTGATGGTAGGAATGCCGCAAGCTCTTCTCATTCTCTCTTTGCTTTGCATGCTTTTCCTCAAGGTTAGCAACTTCTCTGGATAATGATAGTAGTTTGCAATTCTTCATTTCTAAATCAGCATTCCTTTCAGCAAGTTGGTTTTCAAGCAGAGATATCCTTGATGTCTGTTCTTGTGATTTCCTCTCAATATTTTTTAGCTTCAAGGGAATTTGCAAAATCAGAACATATTGAAAGTTTTACAGATTGCTGTATTGATTTTCTAGTTTTCATTCCCAAAATGTTCAAAACTGCATAACTATACATCAGAGCATGCATGAAACCAATACTTCATATACTGATGGCACATGCTCACATACACATGATGAGAATTAATAATATTAATAGTTCATAGAATTAGTTATTTGTAACAACTACATTGGGCATATAATAATGCCTACATATTGTAGAAATGATGCAAATGGCATTTACAGATTCACACTTTAATGAATATATGCATGTTCATGAAAATATGGATCTGTCAATAAAATGTTATGCTACAATTGCAGTTTCTGTTGTGGCTTCCCACAAGTGACTAGCAATAGGTGAGAATGTAAATCACACAGATAAACAAAATTACACACTTACCATACAAAGATGATAGATCCATAATAACAAAGAATAAATTCTCTTTGTAGCCCCCCTCTCTCCTAAGCCCCCCAAAAATATTGAACACTACCAAACATAAGTAATCTTCATAGAAGTAAATACCCTAAGTTTGATCACAATCTGAAAGCAATAGTTCTCAACCTAGCAAGAATCAAAGTCATTCATTGACTTACTGTGATAAAACGTTCTATATCAATGGTTACTATACAATTTTTATTTTTTTTGTTCTGCTATGAACAAATGATGAATAATCTAAACAATATGAATATTGTTCCCTATTTTCAAACACCAAATATTTAGTTAACTATTGGAAATTTTCAAGAAAAATATTAAGCCCCCTCTCATAAAAGTCCCCTCTCCAATAAGCCTCCCCCTAGAGTGCTTGAAATCAATAAGCCCCCCCAGGGGGGACTTAATAGAGAATTTATGGTACTTTTAGGTGTTTGCAGTTTGGACATCTAAATATGACATTAGCTTCTGTTGACTCCATAAGAGGGTTTACTATAATGGATGGATATAGCAAAAATGAGACAAAGGAAAAGTTTGAAGTTCTTAGCAAAAAAATAGCATACCCTATTTTGGAGATTTTTCAGATCTTCATTTTCCAATATTTCATGTGATTTCAACTGCACCAATAAAGAATATACCTTGTCTCTCCATTTTGACAACATTTTGACAGACTTTTCTTCAACTATGTGAATGCCATCTTTGGACAGTTCAGTCTCTTGAATCTTTATAATATTATTTAAAGACAGCAATCGGACATTTAGAAGTTCCACTGCAGACTCTAAACTTTGACATGTTTCTCTAAACTGCATATTCTCATTTTCAAGTAGTTTAAGTTTCACTCTTAAATTATTTGAATTTGATTCAGAATCCCTTTCAGAAATATAAGAATGTAGATCTTTCACTTCAGCTTTGGCTCTCTCCAATTCTTTTGTGGCACTTTCAAATTTTTCTATTATAGAGAAGACATATGCATTGTCACATGTAGTATACAGTTCTGCTAAATACAACACTCAAAAGTTTGGAGAAAAGATCATATTGAAATACTAGCTTTATTTGGATGATTCCACAACTTAAATGCAAAAAGCACAAGTATACTTACCTTGTAGATATTTCAAGCTTTGAAAATTCTGTCCATCATTACGTTTACACAAATAAACGAATAAATAAATACATATATATACATATATGTATAATATACATATATAATATACATATATATATATATATATATATATATATATATATATATGCACACAGTCCATGCCCAGAAGAAATAGGTGCAAGAGCGTCAATTTGCGTATCTGCCCTTGTCTGCAAGAGCGATTGCTCTAAATTATTTGGAATAGCATGTAAGATCTGAAATTTGTATATCCAAAATAGAGAGTTTCTTGTTGCTGAAGCATGTTAAATGTCTCATTTAGGATAAAAAGGATAAAGAAGAGTCATGACAGCAAAAGGGATAGTCATTAGTAATGCAGTTGCAACAATGAAGTCTCTATTTGGCATGTGTAATTTTTTGCTCATGCAGAGGATTTTGCATGTGTGATCACATGTGCCTCAGAGCATGAACTATATATATATATATATATATATATATATATATAT
>WIPJ01000217.1:179241-214585 GCA_018155075.1 Cassiopea andromeda
TATATATATATATATATATATATGATATATATCTATATATATATAAATAAATTATATATATATATTGTTTGCTTGATATCTTTTGTACTTTGACACACTTTCCTGCAAGTACTGACAATAACACTTGGACAAAAATTATAATTAAAAGGTAATTATATATGAATAGTCAATTGTCGATACAAAAAAAGTTACCATTGAATCTATCGGTTACTATACAAAGCTTAGACTTCGTTATAAAAGTCCTAGCTGGAAATTATGAAATGCTAAAGTAACAAGACGCTATTATTTCCATTTTATGCCATTGTAAGCCTCCTGATATGCAATGTGTAGTTTTTGTGTGTTTCCTTTTGATGTTAGTGTTTCTTAGACACCAGGTGCTTTTACGTTTGAATAAGAAGGGCAGAAACGTACAATCTACAGGTGATATTGACAAAGCATGTTTTCCTTGAAATGTGAATATTGAATCTGGTCTACGCTATTTTGCTATAGTCAGAAATCTTTAATCTTGACTTCAAGCAAGCAGAAGAAGTGGCAACAACAGAATAGAGGCAACGCTACTGATTTGATCACCCAAAGGTTCGTACACCTTTGCTTTAAGTTCAAGTACAAATCAGATTTTACTTAAAGCTTAACTTTAAGTGATTTTATTCTAGTTATCAACGTTTCATCATAATTGGAAATATGTATCTCAGATTCATAGATTTTAATACTCTCTCAGTGCTTTGATAACGAAGGAATAGCCCGAATTTAGTGAATGTAAATTGATCTGATATTGGCACCGAAGTTGTCTAGGTCTGGGTGGCAATATGTTCTCTCAGCAGACAGCGTAAGTTTCAATTACTTTGTAATGATTACTTGAATAAATAATAGGCATCTCACCCTCCTTACATAGAAGAAAAATTGATAGACTTTCGTCTGTTTTGAAACTCTGAATCCAAAAAATCTCATTTCTACTTAGAAGTACAAGTTTGCAACATAAAGTGGAAACTGATGTCGCAAATCAGTTAAGTTGAGCGATTGCTAGGTAGAGGCAAACATGATAGCTTTACCATTAAATAATTGCATGAGTGACTGTTAAATTTTCACTGACTCAAACAGAAAGATAGGATGCCTTTGAAAGATAATATTTGTCACACAAACAGATAGTAAATCCGAAGATAACCCTAGAGGAGAAATTCGTTTTGTTTTTCAGACTATGTACTAACCTCTGATAATTGTATGAGAATTGTACTTCCTTAAATCAAAAGTAATGATTGCATTTCCTTCAGGTAACTTCTCCAAAACGATAAAGCAGCTGAGCAATGGATTTCGAATCATGGAAAGAAAGTTCTCGGGAATCTCTTTCCCCTCCATTTTTGGAAAGCAGAAGTACAAAAAATGAAGGTGTGCTCAATGCTAAATGCCAGTTGGTTCTCCCTTCTGTTGATAACGAATCATGCGAAGATACAGGAAAGGAGAACAATAGAAAGACATTCGCCTGTGCAGGAACCAATACCATCAAAAGAAGTTCTTCTTCGTCTTCACTCTTGACTTCTCTGGCTGAAGAGCAGATACCAAATCAGTCTAGACAAAGATCTGCTTCTTACAGTTTTGTTGATCAGTCGACAACAACCAAGAGAATTTTGACTATCTGGAGGAAAAGAGCATCTTCATCTGCTTCATCGAGCAAAACATTAGCTACGAAGTAACAGCGATATCTAAGCAAATTCAAGCTTTATCACTTCAAAATCCATGAATTATTAAACTGTATGCTTCTTTTTATAAGAATTCAGTTGCCATTTGAACATGAAAATGTTGCTTTCGTTTATTTTTATACTCGTTTTATCTCCAGAAGTTCTAATTTGCCTTTATACTGGAAAGCAACTCTTCAATGCTTTCAATCTGATACTTCCACACGAGCGTCACCTTTGAGTAAATGTTTGGACATACTAGAAATACGACACAAGGAACAGAACAGTGCATTTGTCACTTATATGCAAGCCTATTGCATGCATGTTATCTCAATTTGATCAAACCACGTTTTCGGAAATACACTCTATACTCTAAAATAGTATGACAGTTCTAGACTGAGCAACTTGAGTCTCTTAGGCCATACATGTATTCTAAAATATAGGGTAAATAGCTTTATTTAATAGCGATAGGACACAGAAGAAAATCCTACTTATTGTTTTACAGTATGCCCAAAACTTCGCTGAGCCTCAATAGGCTTAAAATGCTTCACTTTGAGTTTGAAGATATAACGGTTATGAGGCTACTTGTAGAAACCAGTGATTTTCTAGAATCATTAAGCTAGGCCATAGGCCTAGAGCTTAAGCAGAGCTTACACGCTGAGACTACGCCTTGCTCTTTCCTATTTCGTTGTAACCGTAAGACTAATTCTAAATAATTAATAATATATAATAATCACACAGTACATGGCAAGTGCAACACATTGCCTGGAAAGGGTGCTTATAGCACACAACAGCACTCCATATGAACGCAAGATTAGCATGTGCGCTCACAACATGGCAGCTACAGAGACACGTAATACAACAAAAAATATACCAGCACATGTAACACCATTACGTTACACTATCCATCCCTTCAATCTAGTGACAATACAGCGAAGAAGAGCTCATGAGTCCAATGGAAAATTAACATAAAGAAAACAGAAAACAGATGTTTTGTATGGTATTTCTGTGATGAATTTCCTCACTACTATATGACTATTGAGATCTTTGTAGATGTTGGCTATATTGTATCACAATAAGACTAAAGTATCATATCTCCATCTTCAAAAATATAGGTGTGGCTGCAAATGGGCCCACCCACTTTCTGACATTACAACTAGACCCCCTTGTTGAAATTTTTAGAAATCGCCCATATAAGAACAATGAGATGCCACATATAAGAACAATGGCAAATGCGTTATTACTAAACTTCTTTTGTCGAACTATAGCACAGTAATCAGTAACCCCCTCGTTGGTGACAAAAGCACTTCGAAGGTAGCACAGACATATATATGACGACTCCAAAAAGAGAAAAAGCCGAAAAACCTAAAAATTACGCTATAGCCGGTGGAATTTGTCTTGAGGGACCAAATCAGGAGTAATTTGTAACCGAGTACATTATAATCGGACTATTTTTACAAAGGTTTGTATAAACCTGTTGCTCGGACCGGCCACTAGGGTACGTTATACCCGAACGTACGTTATAGCCGAGTATGTTGTAACGATATTATGCTGTATACACGTATTTTTTTATAAGAAACCACTTTATAAGTAACCTAGTACTAGACAGAATAAAATTGAAGAAACTTTTAGAACTACAAGGAATTATCTAGTAAACGTTAGACAAAACCATATTGAAATGGTCACCTAGTTCAACGTAAAGCTGTACCAAACCAATGTGAATATGACATAGCTTTAGAATATAACTCATAATGACACATTTTGTTTGTTATAGGACAAAACCCAAAACGTTTGCTACATTCATGCTCTGCGAACACTTTCACACCAATTTAGTTCGCTAAATTAAGAAACTTTTAGAACTAAAATGTGGTCTAAAATTAAGAAACTCTTAGTACTAGGTCCTGAGCTAGATCTTTTACAAAAAAACATATCAACCAAATATACAGAGGCATCGACCAAATATATGCAAAGTCTACCAAATGTATCAACTAGACATCCGAATATGCACGTAGTTTTTTATAAGAAAACTATAATTTTGCCTGAGCCTCAATTTTCTGAACTTTCCCGAAATTGAGCCTGAGATTTTCTTAATCTTTTCGTAACTTTTACTAAAATTAACTGGCCAAACATGTTTACAATTTCGTTATCAATATTGCATACTTGAATTTGAATTCCATCTATTGCATTTTGAATGCAGTAATGGGGAAATACCGATTTTTGGCCAATAAAAGCACTAAATTTTGGAAAGTAAGCCTCATGACTTTCGTAAGATTTTCTTAAGATTTTGACCATTTGAGCCTCATTTTCCGATAAACTTTTTCTTATAAAAAAGACGTGGATTACCCTACACCGGGTACTTTGCGCGGTAAATTTGAGGAAGTGGCCTTACAAAAAGCAGTGATATACTCTTTTGTTAACTTCAACCAATCAGAGGCTGGGGACATTGCAGCATTCAGCTATGGCTGAAATGAAAGTGTACTTCTATGTAGCTCATTGAGCAAGCTTTGCGTTCCTATCCGCAGGATCATATGAGTCAGTTACCCACATGATAGTCAATGCAGTGCGGTTCACGTTTGAATATTTGATAAGACGCGTAAAAACTATTCACAAGAGGGGATTCAGGTTTGTATCGCATACGTAGCAGTATCTGAGTTTGGAATATGTTAAAGGGACAGCTAATGTAGCTCACTATTGAGCCTTTGTTGTAGCTTAACTAAACTTTCTGTAACAACCGATGCCTCATGCGTTAACAAGTAAGAGTAGTTAAATAGCTTTATGCACACAAATAATCTTAATGAGCGTAGGAGGTTAACTGTTGAAGAAACACGAACATAACAGATATAACATCTATATGCAGATTATTGGAATTTTAAAGGCATATGAGCCTATCAAATTTGTTACGTCTCAAGAAGGAAATGGGGAAAACGGAGGTAAAATCGAGAAAACAAACCTAGAATTATAGACATTCTTGTATTCAGCTTTGGAGTCATGGTTCTGTATCAAATGCGAATATGTCTTTGCTTGGAGCAATGTTAAATGCAGTGGATTTTGGCTCATTTCCTTCACAGAAAGAAAAGCTGCACAGTTTATGCCTATTGCACACATATTGGTTGTATACATGTTAAATGATTTGAAAATGTGCCAGCTAAAAAAACGTATTGTTAGGAGCATTGATCATTTACCCTTTCATAGAGTTTTTATAACAGTATCTTGAAACATTATCTTGTATGCATATTTTAAAAGTACATAGTATCTTGCAGTAAGATATTTCTTGTGACTAACAGTATCTTGTAATAAGATACTGCTGGTTTGTACTTTTTATCTGTTTGTACTTTTTCTCGCAACCAGTAGTATTGAACATTTCTTGGAAACCGCAGCTGAAGTATAAATTTTACGAGAAGAGCCACGACGAAAAACATCTTTCTTCTTTATAGATTCCACTATTTCGACATTCCAATAATTGCTAAAATTAGGCCTAAGCCAGTAGACATATATGGTTTAGTGACATAGACGATGTTGACTTAAACGATGGTCATATACGGTTTAGTGACATAGACGATGTTGACATGAACGATGTACGTTTCGAGACATCTTGTCCCATCCTCAGTTGATAAACGGTGCCAGCGGGAGGTTTTATAACTTGGGAAAAACAAGTGGGAAAAAACCAAGTGGGAATCAAGAAAGTAAATCCACGGGAAGTCCCGCTGGCAAGTGGCAAGCTCCTATTGAGGGCGGCAGTGGAGTCAAGGGTGGAGCCCTTTACACTTGTTGCAAGTACGCCTTTAAATTGCAAGAAAATCCCCTTTTTGAGTATCAAAGTACATCATATCTTAGATAGGATGGTCGATCTACTGTGTGAAACTAACACTAACAGAAAGTGGGAGGACTGCAGCCCCAAGACCCCATGGCTCCAGCATACCTGGCATTTTGACATGCCTTGAACTGATATCAAACGTTGCAGGGTGTGGAGAACATGTGGACCTTGGCCATGGATCTACCCATGGTCTACCCTAGAGTCAATTATTTTCATCAAATATTAGTCCAAAATGATTCAGTTGCTGGTGCACAGCTAAAAATTCTTGAGGGCAGAGGTCTGATCTATGAAAAAGGGCACCAAGACCTTTTTTTAAAAAGCTTTGGTGTTTGGGTGACAAAAGAGTTTAGGTTACCTTTGACAGTTTGGGTTACCTGTGAGAACAGCATGTTTTGGTAACAAAACAGGGGCTCAACCAAAGGGGGTCCAGAGTAAAGACTCCTGCTCTTTTCAGAAGTGCACTTTTGCATGGCTACAACATCTTCCAGCAGTGGAAATGAGGGTCACTAGACTGCAGAGTAATGACATCAGCAACCCCCCCCCTGCCCCCACAGTGCTGCCTCCATTTGTGAATTTGAAAAGTGACAAGTTGAAAGTCACATCTTCTTTGAAAACATTGCAGTGTGCCAATTTTCATAAATTGGACCCTTGCCCTGACACTTTTCTGGCTGTGCACCTGTAACAGAATCAAGTTGGACAAATATTTGATGAAAATAGGTGGATTTAGGGTAGACCATGGCATACCTCCCAACTTACACACAATTCGCAGGTCAGACCTGTATAATCTCTTACAAATACATTGACAGACCTATTGACCCACCAGGCAATTCAAAAAAGCCACAAGAAGGAAAAGATGCTAGATTTATGTGAATTATGCTATTATGTATTTTAATTTAGTACATTGTTCTAATCAATGTAATATCAAAAATATAAATCATGGCATTGCTAATATCTAAGCTTTTGGTAGTAGTCTTTTAGCTCAAAAGCTATGTGCATATATACATATACAAGCATACATATATACATACATACATACATACATACATACATACATATATATATATATATATATATATATATATATATATATATATATATATATATATATATATATATATATATATATATATATATATATGTATGTATGTATGTATATATAATATATATATATATATATATTTATATGTATGTATTTATATTTATAGCAATACCTGACCCTCTTATTACGTCCAAAAAGTTGGGAGCTATGCATGGGTATGGCCATATGTAGGCCCACATTTTCTCCACACCCAAATGATGAATAGTAACATCAGAATTTTGAATTGTCTATGGAGCGTGGTCTCCCAGACAGCTAGAGGAGGTGCGGCAAAAGCTGATTATAACCTTTTCCTTAAAATAGGCACAGCTAAACCATGCCTATATATTAGCTTTGCCTATTTTCATGATATTCTTTGATTTCATTGATAAAAGACAATTTCTCTTTCAGTTATTGGGTCCCAGTTATAAATGTAGTTTATCACAAGGCTTATATGAGATTAATTAAATGTCATTACGAAATTTGAGATGCACTTTTTGGTTGGTAGGTTGATTTGTTGGCTACAGCAGTTAACTTGTTGATTGGCCAGTCATTGGGTTATAACTTTTGAAGTTTATCTTCTATTTTGCTCTTCTTGGAGCTCCTTTTGGTTTAACATCATCAGAACCTGAGTTCCACAATATTTTCCTTTCCCCATAGATTACAAAACACCAACCAACCAACCAATGTAATGGCAGCAAATAAGACAATCAAGCTACTCATAGATACAGACCCAGGATTTGATGATGCCATGGCAATTGCAGCTGCATTGAAATGGCCCAACGTAGAAGTTCTTGCCATCATTTGTGTGAAGGGTAATGTCTCTTGTGACCAAGCCTGCAAAAATGCATTGAAAATCAGGAAATTATTTGGAGGCGAAAATGTGCCAGTTTACAAGGGAGCTGAGAAACCTATTTACTGTAAGCTTTGCAGTTTCATTCCAATTATTATCTCATTTTGGAGATGGAATACATTAAATAATGGTTTTGTCTCTATTAAGTTTTCACTTCTGTTACTTTGGGAGTTAAATTTGTTGTTCAACATGAGTTGATTTCCCCTTTATACAATGTTTCAGCATATATGTGCAAAGATTTTCAGAAAACGACAAGCAAAATTTTTTCAAATCTCTCTTGTATAAAGACACACTTGGGTAACAGTATTTCATGTTATGGTTGAAGTTACAATTAAGATAAGGTACAAGTGCACTGAAAATAGATTGAAGCTCCTTTGGCAGCCCAGACGATTTGGATTTCTGATACAAATTTGTAATCAATATATTGGTTACTGCATTATCTATTCCAAAATTCATTTGCCATCAATTACTCAATTTCAACAAAATTTCCAAAACATCTTGGTTCACTTACCAATGCATTAAAGAAATCTGAACTTCACACATTACCTTCCCTGTCAATCCCCACTGATCAAAATATTTTTGGATTCTAGCTTTAGATAATTATCATGCAAGTCATTGGCATGGTGTTGATGGTCTATGCGATGTAGCAGATTATATTACTATAGATGAGAGACAACTGGAAAAGCAACATGGAGTCAATAAAATGATAGACATTGTAATGGAAAACAAGGGCCAGGTAACACTTCTTGCCATCGGGCCTCTTACCAACCTTGCTTTAGCTATCAGACTGAAGCCAGAGTTACCAAAATTTTTGAAAGATTTGGTTATTTTGGGTGGAAATTACACTGGCTTAGGAAATCATACAAGAACTGCAGAATTTAACTTTGTTGCAGATCCGTTAGCTGCTAACATTGTTCTAGAAGAGTATTCATGCCCAAAATACATTGTACCATGGGAGACCGTACTTGATAGTCCGTTTTCAAGTGGTTTTCGTGACAAATATACCAGCCAAGATAATGAAAGGTCAAAGCTCTTCAAATTGATAATTGATGCACATTGTAAGAAGCATGATGTTGATTTAACTGACAGTGCTGATACTCTAGCTGTCTGTGTAGCATTGGATAAAGAAAATGTCACTGCTGAGCAATTGCATAGTCATGTATCCATTGAACCATTTGGACATAAAACACATGGCATGATGGTGGTTGAGAGGAGAAGAAATGCACATATTAAATATGATTATCACCAGCCAAATGCATTTATTATAACGAAAGTCAATATTGAAAGGGTTGAAGAAATTCTACTGAATTCTGTTTTGTAGTATTGAGCAGAGTTACCAAGACAAAATATTACCATGTTTCATTAAGTGAAACAGGGACTTTATTGTTGGGTGCAAAGCACTAGGTCTCATTTGCTGTTATTTAATGTGCTACTAATTGAGGTTGTCAATGCTGTTTCATTTATTTCACCTCACACTGCCTAAACTCTACCTGCAATAGCCATCTAATAATGCATTGCTAAATTTAATTGTGTGTCATTGTTATCCAGGAATAATAAAAAATCAATGAACAAGATATTTTATGCAGAAAAAGATTAAAGCAGAAGACCAGTGAAATATCCTAACATGGATTTAGAAATTTATAAGCACTACCTTGCACTGAAAAGGTCATATCCCATCAAGTTTTTCTCTTACACACCCCAAACATACTATGCTTGATCCTAGAAAAGTTCTCAAACAGACAAAATTTTGGAATCAATCTTGTATAGATGGCAAAGTTCATAAGAAGACGTTAGTCAGGATATAGTTTTGGAAACTCAAGTGGAATAATGACTTACATCTTTCATATGGTTACAGGAAGTTTAGCTGCAGGGCTTCCAATTATTGAAAATGTATTGAAAATGCAAAGGAATCACTAATTATCATGAAGAAATAAAGACAACACAACTACTAAGAATTTCAAAACAACAATGATAGCAATAATACCAAAATAACAAACATACCTACAGCCACAAAGTAACCTATTTAGAAGTCAAGTAGCATAACTATAGCATTTTAGGTTACAGATTATACAACAATACTATATATGAGGACTGACTGAAATTGTAAATAATTCCTAACAACAAGATGACAAAATGTATGTGTAACATAAAGAATGCAGAATTTTGATACAAATATAAAAATCCTGAGAATAGTGGCATGTTGATGGACTTTTGAGTGTAGGCCATACATAACTCAAATGCTACAATCCCAGTATATTGCAAAACCCATACTGTCTAATAAATTTTATGTGCACAATTAAGGAGGATAAAACTCTAAACAATGTCTTGAAGGATCTTTTCTAACAGTAAGAGTTAAAACATTGAATGTATAAATTCAACTAATGTTATATGGATAATACATTTGAACAAATGAAGAAAATATGAATAAAATATTATTTGAAGTGGATTTAAGATTAATCAGTAGCAGTTACTAGGGGGGGGCAATGTGCTTCCAAGGTAACATCCAAGTCAGCAAATTCAAGGGAAGGTAATGGATGAAAAGCTAAATATACATTTCTTTTTCAAATAAGAAACCACTTTTTTACATGAGCCTCAATTTTCCTCTAAAGTTTATTTTTATGAAAAACATGCATACTCCACTAATACATAGCTACTTCTAAAGAAATTCAGCACTCTGCACCCTGATATACCTTGAAAAACTGCCACTGCTGTTGATAATTAGTGTTATATACTAGCACCTTCTGTATAGGGGCATCCATAAAGAATGCCTGCCCCTTGGGGGAGGGAGGGGATTAGCAACGATGTAGACAAAAGTGGACATGGAAGGGAGGGGATTAGCTGTATGTGGGCATCCTTTTCAGTGTGGCCTCTGTAAGTGAGAAGAGGGATTTTAAAGGTTATTTCATCATCTTCCTGTGGTAAAGATAGGGAAATAGAGGCAAAAAGAAATAAGTACAGTATGCACATCTATTTCAAAATGTTTTTATTTTTCCATAGTTTTTGAAGCTCTTTGTTTGTCTTCCAAATCAGTGTCCACACAGAGCAGGGAGGGGAGGTTGAAAACAGGTGAAAAAGTGTGGACATCCTTTATGGCTGACCCCTGTAGCAAAATTAAACCTGCCTAAAGGTATTAACATACTGAAAGCCACCCAAGTCAAGCAACAGATCAGTTGTGGACCCTCTAAATTCTAAAGGAATCCTTTGGGCCATTAATATGGCAAAGTTTTAAAAAGACATCTGTACCCAATCCATACAGGGAGTAGACTTCCAATGTACCTCCTAAAAACGTGGCATATGCTTTGGTAGTTGGTAGGCCAAAGCCATAACCAGACATTGCTCCACCAACAGCAGAGACATGGGCAGCCTTTACCAGGTTGTCAAATGCACCACCTTGATTTTCACTCTGTTGCTCATCCTCTGGTGTTGTCGTGAAGGCATAGTCAAAAATGAGGTTCATCTTTGACTCATGAATTCCACCACCCCTGTCACTGAACCTAAAGAGAGCACATGTGAGCACAACTTCATTAACAAATTCAAGCCATACATGTGCAAAGTTAAATAAGACCAATCATTATATGACACATAAGTAGAAGTCAACTTTTCATTACGGAAAAGAAATAAGTTTAAATATGCTGGAAGAGGATATGACCCTGCTTTCTATTTCCTATTACAATCAACCTCACATAATTCAGATCGCTTGGACTGACTACTTTGTCTGGATTACAGAAAATACGGATTACGTAAAAGTATTTTCTAGTCATGCTATCGCTTTGAAGCCTTGATGACTACGAGTATGCATTGCTTTAACGTGGTCTGAACAGCGAGATGCTCTAAGCGCCGAACACTCTGCCTGCAATGGAATTCAGGCCAGTAATTGAATAAAACGTAAGCTGTAAAAATAGGGTTACCCAAGAAGAGCACAACCGTGCTTATCGAAATGTAGTATCGTTGATCCGGACTACAGTGTACTCATAGAGTACTGTAATTGTAATAAATGGTCCAAACATATCACCCACTTTATGCATTTATCCGGATTAAAAGCTCCGGATAATGAGAATGAATTCGGTACTTTGCAATAGCAATTCCGTCCGGAATACACAAATCCCGATAAAATCGATGCACCATATGCGAGGTTAACTGTATACAAATAAAAACTAAATGCAAAATTCTCTCAACATGGTGGTGATAATAATCTTCAGTCAAAAAGATTAACACATATAATGAGTTCGAAAGCACAACAAGAATTCCGTAAATCCTCGAATAAGCCCTTGTGGGCTCATTTACTAAAATGAGCTTATGGGTGTGGGCTTACTTCAAACGCTGGCATATTCCTCAAAGGTTGACATAAAAAAACGACATAATTTTCTCAATCAACTACATTCAAAAATTACACAAAGGCCATTTTTACTAGCCAATAACAATTTCTTCACTAGCGTCACAAAAGTCGCGTTTCTTTCTGCCTTTCGTCTCCCATCAAAAGAAGTAATACTGTAATACTGTATAGCTATTGTCCTGCGAGGCTTTCTTGAAATAAGACACTATTGTTGGATACTTCGTCACGTGTAGCGCTCCTCCGCAATTAGTCGTATATTAAGCTTAGCATTCGCTTCATAGTTCATAGTTAAGAGTTACGAGTTTGAGTGAAGAGCTTCAACATAGAACAAGATTTATGCAATTACTGTAAATATTGGGTTGATTCAATACTATTATATATCCAACAAGAAGTTTAGTTCATTGTCAAGTCTTGCACTAATCCACAAGAGCATAAGTTTACAAAAAGTATTCTGCAATTATGCTTCCGTCGAATAAGGCCCCATGGAGACTCACTCGTGGGGTGGGGGCTCATTCGTGGATTTATGGCAGGTATGATTAGCAATCACAGTGGAAGTGTAATCGTGCGATAAGCAAGTTAATGAAGTATAACAAAATTTAAATGAAAATAAGTGTATTTACGTACTTTAGAATGAAATATGAGTCGTTGTTGCAAATGGTTACTTTAACAGGTGGGATTTCATACCACGCGTGAACCTTCTCTCGATGATGGAGTACCGTAGCCCTAGAGACGTAGAAAAAAGAGTCCAACTATTTGCTACATTGTGGGCATCGCAATAAAATGTAAAAATTGAAGTTTAACTGGTAACAGTTGTCAAAGATTATGTCTCTATGTAGAGAACCTACTCTTAGGTCCCAAATAAGCGGGGGGTCCTAATAAGCAGAGGGGGTTGGAAAATTCCTCAAGATGAAATAAGAGCGAGGTCAGAAGTTTGGGCTGACTGTGCAACAACCAGCACAAATACAAAAAGCCCCGATTAACATCATTGCAAGCAAATACTTTTCGGAATATTGCCATAAAGATCTCATTCATTACTTGGGTAACGCAAAAAAAGTACCAACTTCTTGTAGCTTTCTCCTAGAAAAATTGAAAATTTAACAAGTGGGGGTCTGATAAGAACGGAGGGGGGGTTTGAAAATTTTTTGAAGAAATAAGCAGGGGACACATCGGGACCTAAGAGTACTTGTAGAAAATAAAATAAAAACAGGTAGATGAATGAGTTGGACCTACTTCATGGCATTTTTAAGCAGCTCCTGTATCATATATTCTAGAGGCGGTGGTAAGTATGGAAAAACAGCTTTTGAATGTCCATTGATGGCCACTGACGGTGCAATGCCGTAGTTGTGTTGGCACATTTCTCTACAATTCATGTTGTGTGATAGATATTATACAGTAATACAAGCAGCAAAAAGAATATGAGAAAAGTTAGAGGTACTGAAATAGGCCTAAGGAGAGGGGCAACAATATGAAAGACTGATTAGTAATTACGTTTTTGTGAGAAAAAGTTTATAAGTAAAAAAGTTTATAAAATAATGAAGCTCAAATGGCCAAAATCCTGAGAAAATCTTTTAAAAATGCAACGCACAATTTCCAAAGTTCAATTGTTTGCTTGTCAAAAATCAATACACGTTTGTTTTAATAACAAAGTGGTCTATAAGAAAGTAGTATTCAGCTGCTCAAAAAGTTAAGAAATTTCAGTATTGGATTTCTGAGACGTAAGAAAGTTTATTAGTGTTTACGCATCTGAAATACGATTTATCTGTGTACAAAAAGTCCTGTATGTGAAGTGGTGTATCCTCTAACAGTTTATTTTCTGTTGTTTACTAAGGTTTCTCATAATTTCAAGTGGCCTTTTCACTTTCCGTTAATTTGCATGCGCAAAAACATTGCAACTCAAAAATATTTCCTACAAAATTCTTAAGAAAGTTTCGATAATGGAATCTTTAAAAAGTTAAGAAAGCTTTAGAGCTGGGCCAAAAACTCTCTTATAAAATCTTAAATTCAATTTTAAAGATAGAATTCAAATTCAAATATACATGATTAAAAAGGAAAATGGGTAACTCATTTTAGCCAGTTTATTTCAGTAAAAGTTCAGAAAATCTTAGGCTCAATTATGGGAGAAATTAAGAAAACTAACGTTCAAGGGAAAAAAGATGTATTCTTATTAGTAAAAAACGTGTAGAGGTGCCCGCTATGTTTCTATGACATTCGAATCTTTTCGATTCTCTAGAAAGTAGACATTTTAGCTAGAGATGAATCTTGGAGTTCCTTAATGTTTACATATGTTGCGAGTCAAATGGAAATATCTTCAACATACCTGCAATAAAATACACATTTTTCTATCAAATTTCTCAATGACATGTGAGTGCAGATGATTCCAATATGATTTTCCTGTGTTAATAACAATAAGATAAATTTAGCCAAGCACATGCTAAAGAATTTGACTGTTGTTCTAGTACAAAGAATGTTTGATTTTGGAATACGTAACAAAAGCATCCACAAATATAAGCTTCTCTAGTTACTTCAAAATAGAAACATTTTTTGGGAACCGCAGCTGTATCATGAACCTTAGAAGAATGGTCACGACGAAAAACATTGTACATATTTGTCAGGCCTTCAATTCAACATATCAGAAATATTAAGACATCCATACTACCGTTTTAATTCGACATTACCATCTTAGACGTAGACTTGAGAGGACGTAAACTTGAGAGAACGTTTCGAGATAAGACGTCCTCTCAAGTTTACGTCCTCTCAAGTTTACGTCCTCTCAAGTTTACGTCCTTTCAAGTTTACGTTTAACATGGAAATGTCGAATTAATGCGGTAGTATGGATATGTCTTAATTTCTGGTATGTCAAATTTAAAGATCGGAAAAATATGTACAATCTTTTTCGTCGCGGCCATTACTTCAAAATATTATGCAAGATAAATAGAAATTAGTTACAATTAACTTAAGAAATTTTTGCTCATGTCTTAAACTGATAACTATTATGTCTTTTGTAAGACAAATAATAGAAAGTATTTTTTGGAATTAACTTATAAAATTTTTTTTTCATTGTTCTTTTCTTCTTCTTTCGTTTTGATTGGTTAACCGTTATTTCCATTGAACATAATTACTTGTTGGTAGAAAATTAAATTCACATGGCTTGAACTGAGAGCCAATGTAAACTGTGACAATTACTACCCGCCTGACAATTTATGCTTTTCTATATTTAGAAGTTGATATCTTCAATTGTCTGAAGATTTCAACATTGCAATTAATCGTAAGCCTTATTCTACACACTGAATAAGCTTTTTGCACTCTAACAGGACAGCTACGCCTGCTGTAGGCAACACTTATTAATATACGATGCGTGATGTAATCGTAGTCTAAGCAATCACTGATCTTTAAATGCATACACGTTTTTCTTTTATAAGAAAAAACTTCATAAGAAAATGAGGCTCAAATCGTCAAAATCTTAAGACAATCGTAAGAAAATCACGAGGCTCAATTTCCAAAATTAAGTGGTTTTATAGGCCAAAAATCGATAATTCGTCGTTACTGCATTCAAAATGTTAAAGATGGAATTCAAATTCAAGTATACAATATTAATAATGAAAGTGTAAACCATTTTAGCCAGTTTGTTTCAGTAAAAGCTAAGAAAGATTTAAGAAAATCTCAGGCTCAATTTCGGGAAAAGTTAAGAAAAACTGAGCCTCAGGCAAAATGATGATTTTCTTATAAAAAATACCGTGTATTATCCTATTCTACAATTATGCTTGTCAAATGATCAATCAACCAAATAGAGAATTGCGAAACATTGAGTCAGTTTACGTTAAACAGCTGCTTCGAGGCAGGTTTATTTCCAAGGAAACAATATAGAGTTTTAACTAAGAAATACTGTGTAGTTAATATTAAGATAATCATCAATGTTAATATCTATGCTTGATGATTTATAGTTTGACGAGACCGCATCAAACATCATCATTAAAAAACTAATGAATCTCGTCGTTTGATGCACTTATTATGTTTTGCTGCTGAAACAAGTTCAAGAAAAATCCTGAGCTTTTGGACTTTTGATTACAATTTAAATTTTTCTTTCTTACTTTATATATTTTTCATACGTAGTAGTAGGATGCAGTAATAGTAGTTACCAATGCTACACTACCCATATTTAGTGGAGTGTACTATTGTTTTGCTAAAATTTGTTCTACTAAATGAAGTTTTTTAAAAACAACCATAGTTTACAAAAAACTCAAAAACTGTTAAGGTACATGCCCTTTCATTTCGTAGTGCAATATGATGCTCAGCTAATATTCGAATACCAAGTCGTGATGTCAGAATCCTCTCAATCATCTTCGGCATTTCTTCGTACTATGAGCAAACAGAAGACTTCCTACTTCAACATATCACGGATAAATTCACAGCTACATACAAACTATGGTCCTATGTCCAAGGGACTCTAAATCAATAATGTTGTGGGACAAGTTCTATAAAAGTCTCCTTTCCCTTATTTGTTGATGCATCCTTTCTTTCTCTAGGTCTTCAAGGTAGAAACTGACTGAGGTTTAGAGCAGAGGTCAGGAGTCTTCCTGGCTGAGGGGGCCACGAAAGTCGCGTATTTTTCAGTATGTTTCCATGAGAGCCATAAAGCAATACAATGATAAACGATGTTCTCGATGCCATTAACACCATTTCTAGTCCTTGGTCATCATCCTACACAATGAGCTAGCTTCAGTCACTAAAAGACCTATGCCTGGCTCCCGAGCCATAGGCTCCTGGCCCCTGGTTTTACGGTTATAAATCAATACTCACAGGGACTTGAGATTTCACTTGCTGTAATGCTTTTGCCAGAGATGTAACAACATCCTTATGATCATCTAACAGAGTTTTCACGAGATTACTGTACTGTAGTTCTTCTTCAAGTGTTTCAATCTTCTTGTATGATGAAAGCTTGTAAAATGCTCGGAGATATAGCTCATACTGTGCAGAAAATAAGTTGAGTAAGGTAAATAGGGAAACAAGCAATGACATAAAACTAGATAACGACTACAAAATAAGACTCGATGCATGTAATGGGCGTGCATCCACAAATCAACTGGGTCTGCAATGAAGAACTAGATTTTGATGGTTCGTTTTTGACTTTTCTAATACTTTCAAGTGCCAAATAAACGGGGGGTCCTAATAAACAGAGCTGTCGGAAAAAATTCCGAAATTTAATAAACGGAAACGGGGGGGTCGGAATTTGAGAAAAAGTTTATACAAGGACGGAAAGAACAACAGGTTGTCATAAAGCATACAACTAAAACATATACAGCAGTACACTATTTCGCAATGAAAATTGGCCGAAAGTAGTACTAACCAAGAAAGCAAATGATATGAGGGGTTTTTAAAAAAGTCATTTTCCTTAAAATTAACAAATGGGGGGTCCTAATAAGTCCAGGGGGTTGGGAAAAACTCGAAAATTATTAAGTGGGGGGATGTCTATTTGCCACCTGAGAATAGCATAATGAAAAGTAAAGTACTGGAGGTTATCATTATAGAAGCTGGGCCTAATACAAATATAAGGTGAAAAATTAGTATTCCTGGTGCCAAGAAGGGAGAAATATAGTAGAGCACACCATTCCACAGTGGGGACCACACACTTCAATGGAAATACCCATTTTACTGCAAGAAAGTGACAATCTTTCTATTTCAGTACAAAAGTTTCCAATAAAAGATGCAAAGCATGTTTCACAAAGTCATTGTGTGAAATAAGAGAAGTAAAAATAAGAAAAATGATGTTGGAGACAACTGAGGGTCATGTCTCCAAGTCCCTCATTTGGTGCCACCAATGCCAAACATCCCAAGTAATACTACAGTCAATTTACATGCAATATGGACTTGTACAAATATATTACTTTCTGAAATTCACTTTTTGTGGAAGGCTGTTTTCAAATAATTGGTGTAGAGCGGTGCAACTTGAGTACGCAAGAGAGTGTTCCAGAAAGAAGGTAGAACTTACTACTTCCTGCATCGTTGGGTTTATAGCTACTATGTATGGCAAATGTTGAAAATCTTTAACGCGTCTGGCAACTCGTTTTGGGAGTTCCTTTTGTAGATATTGCGCACTTTTCTAAAAGAAAAATGGAAAAGCATTATCCTTTTATTATAAAAATACATAATCATTTGCCAATGAAACTATTGCAAATGTGCTATTTTCCAAAAGAGAAAAACTGCACTTAACTCAAGACAAAGACAATAATGATATGTGGGAACAATGTATTCAAAACTGACGTGTCCCTCTGAGTAACTTAGACTAACACATTTCACCAGAGTGGAATATTGTCATACTCCACAAGCATGCTAATTGCTGGACCAGGCTTTTTCATGAAAAAAGATGTATGCGCAAGCCTAGCCATAAGTAAAATACTGCGCATGCGGTGATTAGCACACGCAAATAACTACGTTTGTGATCGCACTGCTAAGAAAAACTTAACATACACATGCTCAAGATCAAATAAGAAAAAACAAAGAAAAGGCTTGTACAACAAAGACACATCTTATCAAACAAATTCATTCAAACATGGAAACTACGATATTTTAAACGATTAATGTAAAAGGAATTCTTCATTATCAGATTACATGCTGCTCCTGACAGTCCGAACTAAGTGATGATTGGTCAAATTCCAGCGTATTAAGTATGAAGATAAGTTTAGGGCCATTACCTTTCCAAATGAAGAAATCGAAATTTGAAGTCGTCAGAAAATGCTCAAGAACATCTATTTGCAAGTGCGATCAATCACAAGCGCAATTCAATTTGCGGGTGTGTAAGCGCGTGCGCGAGATTGCACTCACTAATTGACAAGGACTGTATGTGTGCAGCTCTTGTGAAGGTGTTTGTCTGAGCGATTACCCTGGTAGAAATAATAGCACAGATAATCTATCACTGTAAAAAGATCAGCAACTGTTATCTCAATTGCAATTGTTCATGTGCCATAGCAATACTGTCTTAATAAATTTAAAATAGTTGAAAAAGTGACAGACAAGGCTAGTGGTAGACAAAAAAATACAGAATCTGTTCTCTCAAGGAGGGAAAAGTCAGCAAATCCAAAATTCATGAACTTCAAGCTAAGTTCTCTTACATGTAGGTTCCAGCAAAGCTTTGACATAGTAAAAATAAGTTAAAAAGGGGTAGAAATAAGGAAATTATATGGTGTTGGACATTTTAGAAACTGGGGATTGGAGGCACTCTGAGCTGCCAGGGGGGTCCAGGGGCAGAGCCCTCAAAAAATTTTCAAAAATACAAGTTTCTGCGACAAAAATTGCATTTTTTCCTAAAACCATTAAGTATTTGGGTGCCATTTTGCCCATTCACCAAAGGGGGATTCTCCAACATTTTCACAATTTTTGTTTCGGTGTTAACAGATGATTGAGTATTTGTGTTGGGTATTTCTGATGTCCGACAGCTATTTCCAGTCCTGGTCAAACATTTTCATATTTGCTCATGCATGATACTCCTGAACTCAGACTAAGTTACTCAGACTAACAAGGGTGCACAATAAAAAGGGGGGCTAGTATTTTTGCTAAAATGAATACTTTGGGGGCTGCCAATAGTTGGGGGGTCAATACTCCATAGATAGCATGGAAACTGAAATATTCAAAATTATTGCAATTAGTTGTTAACATAGTATAAGTATAAGGTAAACAGTTTGCTTTGATTCCCTTTGTTGTTATTATTATTAAGTTGGGGGGATGAGTTTAATAAATGGAAATGGGTGGTGAAATTTTCAAAAATCTGCAATTGGGGGCCCCCTACTATTCAGTGCTACAGAGTACATTTTCATGTCCATTGATCCTTGTTATTGATTATTAAACATGATCCAGGGTTGTTGTTCATGTCAGAGGAAACAGCCTGCCAGAGCACAATAAGGTTCAAAAACTCCATTCAAATATGCATACAATTAAATGTGATCCATCATTTGATTTGCTTGCATATAACATCTGGTGAGGAGTGAGTCTTGTTAAAGCCTGCATAGAAATTAAACAGTAGTTAAGAATATACCATGATATTGAGCAGATACCTAAATTCAAATATAAATAACTTGGAGCAATATATAGTAGTAGATATTAAAGCTAAACTCAAATGCCAATAATGGTATTGTGGAGATGGGCATATATCTGTATATTACTATGAGATCTCTAGAGATTTCTACGAATCACAGTCCTTAGATATATTTTCTTGCCTTGAAAGAAAAGCCATTACCTCATTCTTTAAAAGTTTATGTACTTAGCACTTCATGGCTAGTGCAAAAGCTGCATTATTGAGACGAACACTAATCTTCATTTTCAAATTAATTATAATGTACTCCTGGGTCCTGAATAATTGGGGGGGGGAGACATTAAAACCCATGAGTGGTGCTCGCAGGCACAAAAGCTTACTTTCCAGATACTTATATCTGTAGGCACATTTGTCATCTGGTTTTCAAAGTTTCTATTGTTCGGGCTTCTTTTCATGTTGAGCACAGATGATAAGTTGAAATAATTCATGGCAATAATCCATCACTGAAAATTTGGCAGATCAGGCAGAAACCTCAAGTTGCTTACAGCAGAATCATCTATGTAGTTGGAAGATATATTTTCCTTCTTAAGAAGACACAAGTTATTGAAAATTATCGACTCTTCTAATGAAGAATGCTCAAGTTTGTTGGACACAATCCTTTACCTTACTTGCATGCTTGAGTTTCCCATTTCTCTCCTGAATACCCAGTATTCTATACACTTTCTTTTTTATAGGAACCAGTAAAACTGAGGTTTAGCCAGGTTGTTCTTAAATTTTCCAAACTTTTGGAGGCTGCATTGTTCTTAATTTGTTCTTACATTATTGAAGCATAAATTAGACAATGAGCAGGAAAATATTGGGTATTTTAATTGGTTGAGATCCCATTAGAAAAATGCTACATCCAAGGTAGCTTTAAAAGTATCATACTGGATATACTCTAAGCTATTGTTAGTTGGTCTTGTGGAAAGTAGTGCAACTCTGGTTTTTCTCAGTCTACCATCCTCTCTTTTTGACTTCTTCCTGCAGTTAGTGATGCAACTTTACTCTGGGGAAATGTATGTTTCAGACAGCTGCTTCTACTAGGCCCATTGTCTTTGTTTCTTGTAATGTTCATCTCTGATGTCAGAGATGTTGCCATTGCAGTGGAAAAAATATTCCCGTGAGTCCCAAATCAAGGACTTCACATGTCAATAAAAACATGGCTGTATAATATAATGAATTAATTTTTTCATACTCCTATGATGAATATAAATATCTTTGGAATTAGCAAAACTTGTTTTGCCATTGCTGGATTCCTTAAAGTGTCAAAAATGATTTAATGTATTGCATTGTGTTCCTTGTTGAAGCAACTTCTTTTACTAACACTAAAGCCTAATTAGAAGCACAACAGCAATTTCCCTATGCCTTTCTATTCGTTAAATTATATTATACTTACACACATTTCATGCTCAGTTTTGCTCCTGCAGGCACAAAATATTTTTAATGAGCTTTGGGGGGGTTGGAGGGGGGTAGAAAGCTTCAGCTAACAGTGCACCAATCAGCATTAGCACAAAAACTCCTGATAAACATCACTGCAAGCCAATACTTTTCTAAAACTTGCTGCACATCACTCATTTATTACTTGGGTAACTTGACCACAGTACTAGCTTTCTGCAGGTTTCTCCCAAAAAAACTAGAAATTTAATAAGTGGGGACCCTAATAATAGTAGGGGGTTGAACATTTCTTTGAAAAAGTAGGAGGGGGGATACTTCTTGGGACTTAAGAGTATGGTTACAAGGCACAGTAGGTTATATGGTTAGAAGAGATGATACTCCTGCTATTGGCTCCAGCCAGCATAAACATGAACTTTAATGCAGAAAATTCTACTTACTTTTGATGCATAATTGTCAATGGATGGTTGGTTATAGTAAGCCCACTTTTTCTCAAGGCCATATTCTGTACCTGTGGGTGGAGAAAATGCCCTAGTTTGATTCAGAATGCAACTGGAGCAGCAAAGAAGGGCATCATTACTACTTTTCATGCCATACTTGAGTGTACTTCTTGATAGCCAGGCCATGACTTATGGAAACCTGAAAGACATAGAACACAACTGATTCACAGCTACGCCAATTTTGGCACAAAACTACACATGATCATAACCTGTCTAAACAAAGTACAAGGGCACTTTAATCTGAGAATAACCAAGCTTGTATTCCACAATAACTCCTACACAGCATAATTCTTCAATATCAAAGCTTATAAAATACAGCTTTAATGTCAAAAAGAGAAACAGTTATACTATATCTCTTCTTTTCTGCCCTAACTCATCCTTTGAGAGCTTCCCACTAATGTGAAGGGTATACTTTGGAAAGCAAAATAATCAAAGCTTGTCAGCAAAAAACTCTGTTAGCAAATGGCTCCTGTAAGAAGCTTTGCAAATGTTAGCATGCTATGAGCAATAATAAGAGCTCCAAACAGATCACTTAGGTCTTTTTGTCTCATCTACATAGCAATATGCAGAATTCAATAAACAAAAGAATAGTCCAATATATTATTTATATAAAAGCTATTAATAATTCAATCAAATAACATGGAGCAAAGACAAATAAGGAATATTGCTGTTCCTGAAAAAGTTGCTGTAATGCTGCCAGTTAGCATAAAAAGTAGAGGAGTTATAGTAAAATAACAATCTGTTTTCAGAGGTAGCTTTAGGGAAGAAATTTTGAGGGTTCAATGCTGCCAAAGTGCAGAAAGTGAATGAAGCAAGGCAATTCTAACAGTATATACCTTTCAAGTTGGCTTAAAACAAGTTGGCTTAAAACAAGTTGGCTTCTAAAGTGGGGCATGCCCCAGATAGGGAGTGCAATGTTAGTCAACCACATGTGAGCCAGGGCAACATGCATACTTATGCAATATATACAGGGATGTAGGAAGCATTACAAAAGTGGGGGCACATTGATTGAGGGGCATCTTGGCAGGGTTTCTGGAAGTGGGCACTTTTTCTGGGGGGTAGAATACTTAATGAAATGACACAGCATTTTGCATGTTGTAAAAGGGTTAGTATTGTGCCAATGTAAATCAGCTATGTGGATCCAGGGGCATGCTACCCTAGGAAATTCTGAAAATTAGCTCCTCTGAAATCACCAGAAATGCGTACTTTTCTATTTGTTTTTGCATCTTCAAAGTTTTCAAAGATGGCAACCAAGTTACACGAAAAGGGGCACTATGCTCAAGACTTTGAACAGTGGGGGGTATGTGCCCCTGGTTCCTATGCCCATGAATATATTGATGATTGTATTTATAGTGGGGGCATGAGATATGTTTTCTTTAGATGGGGGAGGGTTTGCAAGAAATAATTGAGAAGCACTGACTTCAAATGTAGAAGTGAAGGTGTTGAGATTGCCAAAAGTGCATAGAAACTGTTAAACATTTAGGTGAAGAATTAGCTTCAAGAATCTTCTTTGATAAGATGAAGCTAATAGCAATTTTTATTGCTTCTCAAATTCACTATTTCCTTCTACTCTTAGCCCAGCCTGCAAAGTATAACACCAATATACCTAAGATATATGCTGAAAAGTCATTTTTAAAATTAAAAGATGAGAAATATAGATATATAGATATGGGATGCATGCCCAGATTTATAGATAAGAAATTTGGCTTGGAATTTGCATGCTCAATTTTACGGACTTCAGAGTAATCAAAATTTTCTCATAACTTTTGATAATTCACATTACAATCAGGCAAGGCCTTTTTAAAGCAAAAATTTCTCTATTTTCTGGTCTACATTTTGGTCCCTTTAAATAACCTTGAAATTTTTACTCACATGCCTATTATAATAGATGAAAAAATAACTATGGTAACAGAAGTAGCACTTTCAGGAAGAAAATAAATTTTGCAAAACTATTATATTGCTGTATACCAGCATTGGCCAAAATATCAGGCCCCTCAATGATACACTAAAACGTGAGAATATCTAGATGACATGTGATAAGACAATAATCATAATGTAAACAATGCAACAAAATCAACACTTCTTGATGAAAGACGGCATCCAATTCGCCAATCAGAGGCTTAAATCTGAATTATCAATCAAAACAAAAACAAAATATTAACACAGATCGAACTGGAAGTTGTTTTTGTTAGCTATGATAGGATTTTTTAATTTTGGAAATCTCATATTCTACAGAACGTAGCATCAGTTAATATTCTCTTGATAATCTATGTCTTTTGCTAGGAGTCTTACTGCTAGGCCGGCAACGATGAGTACATGTTTCAAACCAAAAGGAATGCTCAGCAATAGGCTTTCTATTTAATGGAATTCCTCACAAATAAGAGGCATTTATACAGCAACACGCAGTAGCAATGCAAAAATTGTATGAAGGACGTACCTTTCTTATCTCAAACCTGCAAATGGAAACGTTTTCAAGGCATCCATAATACCTGCTCCAGGTTCATGTTGAGCGATCAGTCTAGCATGGACTCCGAGACCATCACGTGATAGTACGATAGACTCTTCCATATTTGGGAAATTCCCAATGCCTTTTGATAAACAATGGCTGACTCACTTATTTGTTGACTGAATGGTGAACAAAGACCTGGTATAATCACCATTATCATTACCAACGATTCATACAACTATTAGCAGCCTGTTTCAAAGTCCGTTTTCAGAAATTCTTGTCCTTAGTGGGGTTTCCATCACGACTGTACTAAAAGTTCCTGGATACACCCAGGGGCGGCCATCGTAGCAGGCCATGCCGTATTATTACTACGCTCTTTGATTGCCACACCATTTTAATGCAAGGAAGTGACCGTCCTATTTTCTCAGTAAAACAGGGAGTAACAAAAGCCTGACAAAAGCGTGTTAAATATATACGAAAGACGAATTACATTTTGCCAAAGGTCCCTCATTTCAGCCCTAATATTCTTTTACTGAATTTGGATGGATTGCAACATAGATCCTGGAGAAAACTGGGGACATGTCCTGCAGTCCCCCCCTCCGCTGTAGTGCCACCACTGAATACTAAGACCGCCGAGAGGAGGGGCAATTTGCCTCGGGGCTTCAAGGTCTAAGGGTCCTCATAACACCAAAGGTCTAAAAGTCTGGGGGGACTCAAACCAGCAGTAACTTCCATAGTTATTTCTAGCCTGTGTTGACGAGTGACCCCCATAGTGAAATGAACTGAGAAATGACAAATGAAATGAAACGGTATCTATCAATGATTTGTTAACACTGGCGAGCAATAAAAGCCTCGTCTGAGTGAAGCCCATGACGTCTCAAATTGATGACTAGTGCAATGATCTCGTGAGAATGCACTTTAAGTTGATCAAAAACGTAGATTAGAACAGAGAACAGCCACTGTATGTGCTTCAAACGATAACTGTGTCTGGTATAAGCTATTGGTAATGATGGATGATTTTACTCTTGCTGATGTATACGAGCATGCCGCAAAAATCGGCCAAGATATTGAGCAGTTAATTCGCAACTATGGCGAGGGCTCCGTTGAGGAGTTGATGCCAAAGATAGTTTTTACTTTAGAACAACTTGAAGGCCTTGCAGATAGGAGGCAGAAAGACATGGCAAAAATCAATGAACTAAATGCTGAGAAAGAAAGGCTTTCGATAGAGTGCAAAAAGGAGAGCGCATACAGACGACAGGCTGACGAGGTGGGGGTGATTGGCAATTAATAAGTATTTTAGGTAGAAAGGAAATTATACCAAAAGCAAATCTTTACCAAAATCGTTAGAAATCACGCATTCCATTTTGCTTTCAACTTGCATTTGCTTTCAATTTCTATTTACATTCATGGCCCAAGTACATTGCTAAATTCCCACTTCCTGTTCCTTGTGGTAGTTGTGCATGGGATTGTTTGCCGCGAGTGATCGGTGCTACTCCACTAGGAAATGTTGTTGTCTGTACCTAGATATATGGCTTTTCCCTTTTTTACTAATTAGATATTTATTAATATTACGTATCTTACCCTTCATAATCTGTGTGCCTATGTGTAGAGGAAGCAGGAAGAGAAAGCAGAGGGGAGCAAACGCCCCTCTTGCTGCTCATCTGGAGGGAGCAGGTGGGACACAAAAGTGCCATTTTTGATATGCAATATCTTGCATTTAAAATGTCAGCATAATACAGATGTCTGAAAAAAGTTGTCTGTTTACTGTTTCCATTGAGTTTTGACAACTAAGAATAACATAAGAAAAAGGTACACTAAAGTTGTGCCATCATACCTCAGGAATAATGGCACTGCCTTTATGCTGTCCAATGTCTGTACTCCAAAGCTTAAACAAGCAATCTCATACCAGTACGCTTACTTGTACATTGTTTTTTATTGCTTCCTGTGACCTACTAGTTATGAATTGTGTATCACATTTAGCAAGTCTGAAATTATTGGGGACAACTGCCCCCCTCACCCCCCTGCTGAGATGTCCACCACTGATTGTAGGTATTATAGATAGCCATGATTCTAATACCACATGGGCAATCCCATTTATATTTTTATGACTGTAATGGACATTACATCAGAGTATCATCATCAGTATCATCATCATCATCATTTGTCAAACTGCTGACTCAACTGAATCTCTAACTCAATCAAACTGTGAAATTTGTGAAAAGTAATGGTCATTTGTTTCTAATCTACCCAATATTTGTGCAAACATAAAAGTTTTAAGTAGCTGGCATTACCTACAAGTTTGGGAACCACACACTTAGAGCATTAAAGAAGCAGTTTTATATACCATTCAATTAAAATATATGCTGAAAACGCTGAATGCGCTATGCTGTTGGATTTGTTCTAGAAAATTGAATATATGGAGACTATGATGAATGAAGACACAAAAAGTCTGCAGAATAAAATAAAAGTTTTGTTAGAAGAGAATGAAATTTTGAAGTCTGACATAGAAGAGCTTGATGAAGAAGTTGCAACACAAAGAAAAAGAGGTAAATTTAAAAAGAATAAGGGCAGTTTATTCCCTAATCAAATAATTTGGGTTACATTGACCAAGGAACTGTTAATATGTGTACATGCAGGGACAGGTTTAAGAGATCATTATTGGGGTGTAGGATTATGAACAATGTTGGTCACCACACCTGCAGATACCTGCATAAGGAAAGTCATGCCTATTTTTCATTTTATTTATTGTCATATCTTAAAAAGCTGTTGTTTGTTGTAGAAACCAGAAGCCCTGACTATTAAAAAACAATACTGTTGTCACAGAAAATAGTTAATATTTTGTAGTTTACCACATGGTACAAAATTTTTATACAAATTACTAAATGGGACAAAAAATATTGAAGGATGTCACACTGACTATGCCCCTTGGTAAATCTGTTCATGTTTATATGCAAGACATTTTGTGAAAGACTAACCCATAAGAAGATATTCTACTTTTGAGCTTGTAAGGTATTCAGAAATTTGGATTGTTAGGATTTGGTTGCTGTTAATGGAAGCCTGAACTTACTAGGTCCGTGTTTGATAATGGTTTGATCCAAGTTTGGTATTGGATAATAACTTTTTGTATACTATAATCACTTTGTTGCTTCATAGCATTACCAGGTGATGTTGATTTAATGGTGAAAATGAAAACTACAATTGACAGTCAGAGAGATGAGATTCGTGAAGTCAAACAGGAAAATGAAAGGCATAAATCAGAAATTGATGCTGTAAGTTACTTTACTCAGATTATGAAAGGTTTAGTAAATTAATGGATATATTTGGTTAATGAATGAATGGTTGAGAGTTGGCTGGAATGAAGGAACTAATTCAAAACTTGTTAGGTGAACAGTAATGAATCTACAAAGTAGCAGGTACAAAATTTGTCATAGTAGCAGGAAGTTATGGAAAGATCACAGCAAAACTAATGAAAAATTAATTGTTATTATTATTGAATTAACCAGAATGGTGGCCCAGTGGTAGAGCATCTGCCTCACAACCAGTAGGTGTGGGTTTGAGCCCCGGCCGAGTGATACCAAAGACTTTAAGAATGGTACTCACTGCCTTTTCGTCTGGTGCTCGACATATGAGAATGGAGTGGGAAAGTTAAACTCATGGAGCTACCAGTGGACCAGCCTCCTACAGTAGCTTTCACTGCATTCACAGATGCATGGCCTAGGGCTATAGAAACGGAGATAGGCGCAGCCCTATGCGCCATTGGGTGCAGGAAAGGACTTTGACTTTTTTTGATAATTGAATTCCAGGCCCATAGCCATGGGGTGGCAAATGCCACCCCAGGGCAACAGGATGCCAGCATTTTGCCACCCCTGGCACTTTTTTATTGTTGTTTAATTTTTATAGCTAAGGAAATATCTCCAGAAATTTTGGTTGAGCTCAACCTTGGTCTTTCTGGCATACTAGAATGTTCAATATTTTTCTGTACACACATTGCCCATTTGATTGTGATGAGATGATGCATGAAATAAGCTCTCAGACTTTCTACCACATGATTACTCCTGGACTAATCATACTGACAGCATCTACACTCTACTATTTCTCCTTTTTAAATAAAGAGCTTATGACTATAACATAGTTATCTGACTGCTGTTTGTCCCCAAGGGGTACTCCAATAGTAATAAAGTTGGTGTTCAAGAAACACTGAAATCTGTAATAAGATCAATGCATTGGAAAATAGCTTTGAAATAGCAAGTGCAACTTCTCTTTTCTATCTAGAAAAGGGCATATCTTTATATCCAGAAGGGCATTTCCATAATATTTAAAGCATATGATCAAAGAAATTTCACAGGGGGTCTGCCCCCTGACCCCCTCCCCTTCCTCATAGCAGATGGTACTGCAATGCTGGCTATGACAGAAGGCCATACCCCCTCCCCTAGTTACTTCAAGGGTCCATGCGCCCTTTACCCCCTCATCCTGTTTCCCCCTAAAGATGGGACTCTGGCTTCACCATTGTGTTAAATGTTTATATTGTTTAGCTCAATGAACAGACGAATAGGCTGACAGATATGAATGAAAGGCTTCGAATTTACAATGAAAAGTTGCAAGATCGCTTGGCGGAAACAATTGAGCACAAAGTTCAAGCAGAGTCGACTCTTGCTGCAGTGAAAATTGTGAATGGGGATAGCAATGCAGATGCAAAACCAGTTATAGGGATGGAAAAGGAAGAAACCTCAAGAGAACAAAGTACAATGGAAGTAAATGAACCAAAGAAGGAAGGGCAGAATGCGGAAAAGAATGAGGAATTGAATGGAATTGTTTTGGTACCAGAAAAGGAACAAGAAGCAACAGAAAAAGATGTGAAAATAGATGATAAGCAAGCAAAAGAACAAGTACAGAATAAGGAAGAAAGGAAAAATTCAGAAAATAAGACAGCAGATGACAATGCTGGTAAAGAACAGGTGGTGGTAAAGAAAGATCCTAATCGACCACGATATACTTTAGCTGAAATGCAGCAAGTTCTTGAAGAAAGAAACAGGTACAAAGAAAGAGTCAGTACATTGGAAGATGCATTGGAGGCATATATTCCAGGGTAAACATCCGTTTTAGTTTTGCTTGCATACTATACAATTGTTCATCAACCATTTAACTAGGAGGCATTGCTCTAGAGCAGTGGTTTTCAACCTTTTTGTTGGAGCAGAACCTCAAGGATATATTCCAGTGGGCCGAGGAACCCCTGTTCACAGATCTGCACAGGAGAGTTAAAATAGACTGTCGATCGTGGCACTTTTCAAACCTCTGGCGGAACCCCTGAACTGTTGGTGGAACCCTAGGGTTACGGGGAACCCCGGTTGAAAACCACTGTTTTAGAGGGAAACACCCTACTTTACCCTCGCTTTTGGGTGACAAGAATTATGTACAGAATAGGTTGTAAAAGAATATCTTTTCGGATTTTTACTCTTTTAGGCAGTGACCCAGTGGGAGCAAAGTTATATCAGCATTTTTATTTGAAGGGGATTACCCCTGCGTGCCCCCTACAACTATTTCCCTGCTTATCAGTGTTTGCTTCCTTATTATCTATTGAAATACGTCACACTATCATTGGAATAATATTAGTCACACATGCGCACCAATTACCGGTTTAGCTTGAAAGGTTATATAAGTTCACAGACTTTTTGTCTGCAGAAGTTAGTTTTTCGGAATTAGTATCGCGTGTATTGTTCGCAGGGACGGATCCAGGGGATCGGGGATCATAGCCCCCAAACGGCAACATTTCCTATAGCAAACAATTGTGTTAAGATTCTTCTCACATGAAAGCGACAAGAAAACGATTCAAATGGTCGGATGCCCCCCTCCAAATCCTAGCTCTGGATTTGCCCCTGGTTGTTCGTAGATCATTTCAAAATAATCCAATTCTCCACTCAATAAACATTCATGCAACAATTATTGCAGTCCTGTGCGATCATCAACACTTGATAAAGATGATGAACAGTTGAAGAAGCGACAAACATTGAAAGGTACACCTAAACGGGATTCTAAAGTTCGTGGAATGTAAGTAGACTAATTATTATTATTATTTGCTTATTATTTGCCTAGACTCCCAATTTGCATCTTACTTTTAATTCAAGGTTGTATCGAATTCAGTTCCTATCTCATTTACAGAATATCAAAGGACACCTTCAAGTAATAGGGAAAATAATGTTACATTTAAGAAAAAGTGATTGTATTTCAGTAGTTTCATCCTATGGTGAGTTAAGTAAAACCATAGTCATTAACACACATAAGCATTTAAAAATTGAACCTCAAAATTTGTTACCTTTCGGCAACCTCCTCAGTGAGAATTGCGGATCGAAAATGATCCACCAGTGATCAAGAAATGTAAACAAATGGCGTCGGGACAAAAAAATTCATTCCAGTTATGAATACTCTAGTCTTGAGTTTAATAATACGTGTTATTTTGTTTTAATTTGTATCCTATTTAGTTGATACTTGATTTTCCCAGCAATGTTAAGTTTCAATTGAATGCCTTAAAAGATGCGATGAGACACTATTTTCTAAAGATTCTTAACAGTCGATTCCAATATGGTGAACTTGGCACACAGCAAGAATATTACTCTTTGATCGATAGATTTGAGGAGATGCTGTAATATTCTCTTGTCTTACAGATTTGGTTCATTTTGGAAAGGCGGCTCTTGAGAATGGTAGTGGATTGGACGGCTTGGAGTATTGTAAGATTTGCAAGTGATTTGCAAGATAGAACTTCCATATCGATAATTTGTACACAACCTAAAATTCAGGAAATGGAATTTTGGGGAAGCTTCGTTAAATAATATATGTATATATATGCAGTTGCGTTGTTACGTAAAATAGTGTATCCCATGAGCAGGGAAACTGCGAATTAATTTATTTGATTAAGCTATTGGCAAAGCAGAATTACTTTGAGGTTAGATACAGCAGTAAAATGTGAGAGAGATAGTCAGTTGCAAAAAATACCAGTCTAGATTGCTATAGCAGAGGCGACGAAACGGGTTTCAATGTGGAGGGACCTGGTCACTAAGATTGGAGATAAGCTCAGGTAAAAATAGTGAAACATGTCACTTTGTGTAAAAAGTGAGGGGGGCTAGTGCCTCTGGTTTTGAAATGAGGGGGGCTAATGTCTCTGGCTTTGAAATGAGGGGGGCTAGTGCCTCTGGTTTCGATGCGCCTGAATAGTATTCCTTCCAAAGATGGAAAAAGTTTAAATATTGATAAAATTAACACGTGAACAATTGGAATTCCTCTTAATTTAGAGCTTTTTTGTAATATTTAAAAAACGCACATTATACATTTGTGAACTAGTAGTTTTCTATTTGCCATGTTTTGCTAGTACACTGACCAACAATGCTAATAGTAGAGACGCTTTACTTATTATCAAATCAATATTTTTGTACTTATGTAATGTTATATTATGTACATCTCAGGGGTACTGCCATGATTTCCCTCATGAGGGAACACCGAGGGCCTCCCAGGGGTTATGGAGAACAAAAGAACTTGCCGTTTTTACAAATGGGAGCATGGGGACTTGGGCAATGTTCGGAAAACATTGCTCATATTTCCCCAACATTATCGATTTAATTTGGGTGTCTTGAGGAATCGAGAGTTAACTGAATAACTCCGCGAGTTGAAGTTTTTGAAGTATATTTATCAATAAAGAAAAGCAAATTAAAGCAACAACATACACGCAATAAATCCAAGAGTTCTCAACTCAAATGCTTCCTCGACGCGTAATGTTCAATGTTAATGTTCTTCTCTCTTTGTGTTCTCGAAGCTCTTCGTTCTCCACTATGTTCTCAACAACTCCTTTTCTCGTAACTCTCTCTCTCATCCTTGCGCATGCTCCATGTCACATGGTATGGAATTTCAACACAATTCATATCACACTCCGGGCCGCCCAAAAGATTCGCTTGCCAGTCATTTGGGGGTATGAAAAATGTCATAAAATTCAAAAAGAAATTAAAATGTTATAAGCAATTGTCCACTGATTCATCTACTTCTTCATCAGCTACAAACTTTAATTCTGGTTCAATCGTAGTTACAGTTTGATCTTGATAGTCTCCATCAATGCCAAATGCATCTTATTTTTCTCCGAAGTCCTTGAATTTCCGCGTAACTAACAATTGTGCTAAGATCTATTCCCTCTAAATCCATATTTGGAATTTTTGTTGACCTCAACAACCCAATTTAATTCTCAAATAAACCCAATTTCCGCAATAAATCCAAACGATTTGCACAGTTTTTCAATTCAATTAGCTTTTAACTGCAAGTTGGACGCTGGTTTTATTTCGTCACTATTTAAATCATCCATCATCGGTTCTGTCTTTTTATGTTTCCCCTCAACATGAATCAAATTACACGTACCTGTTTGTGTCCTTTGACAAGATTCTAAATCCGAAATGGTTTTCATGCAATTCTCTTTTATAGCATCCAATGCTTGCTCAGTGTTATTTTCCACAATCGCAATTTTCTCCGATAAATCTTCGATATTGGATTTCCATTTTCTTAGATTTAAATCACCATCGTTAAAGCAATCTTTCAATTTACTATTTTGTGCAAACGCCAGTTCTTCACTATCAAAACTCGATATGAAATCGTCACAATAAAGAGATTTAACTTATGATTCAAATTCATCTTCTGTTGCAATACGTCTATCACAACCTACATTTTCAGTTTCCCAAAACTTGTATAACTCATTCGCAAGGGGGTCTACTTCTCTATTAAGTACGTCAACATCAACTCTTAAAAAATGAGACTTTTCGTTACTGTATATGCCCTCTACAGGACCTGAAACAACCCAGCCAAGCTTGGTTTTCATGGCAACTGGGCCATTCCCATTACCTCTAATTAGCCCGTCTTCAACGAATAACCAAAAAGTATCGGAACCTAACAATAAATCTACTGGCTTGTCTGCGTTCAATTCGTCTCCAAATGCATAATCTGCTAGTTGCAAGTCTCTCAAATGCTCGTATTTCTCCACGGCTATACTCATAACTTGATTCGTAATCGGTGAGCAAATATTCGGAACTACGTACGTATGTATGTATATCTTCATTCTGTCTAGCGATTTTACTGCAATCTGCACGATTTCGCACTCGCTGACGCGCGGAGCCTCGTCTCCAAATGTTTTGATAAGAAGACGGTCTTTTCCTACCGCTTTCAGATTTAACGATCTCTTAATCCGCTCGTGGATATATGTTTTCTTGCTCCCACAATCAAAAATAAATTCGAATGTTGTCAGTTTTACCTCCTACTCCAGGGGCACTAACCTCTGCCTGTGCTATCTGCAGCAAAACAGTATTTCTTCCGGAAACGTGCATATTTGTTGTTTTCTGCGGTCTCAGCATTCTCGCTTGAACCGCTGCTTCCGCGCGTCTCTCCTTGTTGTCTGTTTTCCCTTTTCCCGTACGATTCGCAGAGTATTGTATGATGTCTTCCTCTAAATCTGTAACAATTTACCTGTGAATTGCATTTTCTGGCGATATGCCCGCTTCTTAGACAGACGTAGCATTTTCCTTTCCGCTTCACAATATCCCGCCTCGCTCTGTGATTGTTGACGACGTTGCATTTATGTGAAGGATGCTCTCCATCGCAAAAGGCACATATTGAAATATATCACTGGTTTTTCCTATCTGTGTTGAGAAAAGTGATCCCGTTGTGGATTGGTATTGCTTCGGTGAAACCCTCGCCGCTTCCTCCAATTTTGGTTCATTTTTGTTCACTGCAAAAAACATTGTTCTCTGATATCTAACTCTGATTTCAACTCCTTCAAGAAAGAGTACGTCCAGACTCCACGTTCCTTGCAATGTCCTCATAAGTGAAATGCGAAGTTCTTCCGGTATGCATTGTAGAATTTTTGGTGTCAACCAACTTTCATATGATTGAGACAAAACGCCTACCGTTTGTAAATTTCTCACGTTTCATTCTATCGGATCATATACATTTCGTAATCCATTCAAATCTGACATGTTTCCAACTGTCTTTAATTTTTCAAATTTTCGCATGTGACTTGAAATTATTACTTGTTTATTCCAAACCGATCACAAAGCATCTCGACGGCTTCTGCATTGTTTTCTCTCGTCGCTGCTAATCCGTCGAGTGCGCGGGCGGCATTTCCATACAAATATGACTTCAAGTAATTAAACTTTTGAACGTTATCTAAATCTTCACTGTTATGTATTGCCGACGAAAATGAATCCCAAAATGCTCCCCAATCTGTCGGGTTTCCTCCAAATTTTTGCAGTTGCAAATACGGTAGCTTAACTGTTCGTGATTTCGTGGTAGGGGCAACGTATTCTGTTGTGGGCGTGTTCTCTCTCAGGTTTGAATCGATTTTCGGAATCACAACTCTATGACGTGACGCAAATTTCCCGTTCTCTACAACAGAATTCTCTGTTAGACTCATGAGGCCCCGAGAGATGAGACATAGAAATAACACAGTGTTCAGTTGAGAATCATTCTTTGAAGCAACAAGACGTACACAGGGCTGCCACATGCCTTTGGTCAGCGGTAGCCAGATTTAAGACTTTAGTAGGCCAAATCTCCGCCCAAGTAGCCAAAAAATAAAACAATGACTTTCATTGTCTTGAAAACAATGGTCTATTGTTTAAAATCACAATGATGACAATGTGCTAATGTTAATGTAAATGTAATAGGTAGAAATGCTAAAAAAATGTTATTATGAACAAAAATCAAAAATCGTCCAAGCAGGTGATTTCCACTTCTTCACAACTATCTTGGCGCATACTTTCGGAATTGAACAGTTCCAACATCTTTGGGGTTGGCTTGAAGTTTTTGCAGCAATTGCCTCTCATCTTCAAGCAAGATCTAATGCGGATGATGGCATGAAACATCGGTAACTTCATAGAATTTCTTGATTTGGTCTTCACACACGTGAGCTGAGAACATACTCTTTCGCAGACGGCATTACTTGCTGGAGTGGCAAGCACAGTCAGTGCATAAAGAGAAAGATCTTTAAATTGCCTGTGCCCTGATCCTGTTTCGTATCGGTATACACCTGCCCAAAAATCTACCGCATCTGAAGGAATATTACCACCAAACACTTCTTCAGACGCCCAGTTCACGTGAAGTATTTGGCGGTACTGCTCTTCCACAACCGTTAAATTTCTGGCTATGTGAAGCATGGGCAGTGACACTAGCAATGGACGGTCC
>WIPJ01000217.1:215688-268555 GCA_018155075.1 Cassiopea andromeda
TGTTGCTTTTCCCAACTCTTCTTGTACTTTCGAGACGAATCGTAACAGCCTTTCCACCTAGATGATTTAGTATTGTTAGATGCGGACGAAGCCATGATATTAATATTAGCAAATTTCAGTTATCTGTATTAGTGATAGCGACCGATTGACAAGTAAGCGCGGCGAAAATGATGAAGTCAACTGAAATATTTTGAATACAAGGAAAGCAACGCTGCTCTTTCGTGCAGAGGGAGGGATATAGCACCTTTTAACAATCAATTGCCTCTCAGGAAATGGCTTCTGTGCGGTGCGCTTAATCTGCTATGTGTCGGATATACACCCTTCTATCTAATGGGCTATTATTAGCATAACACAAGTGTTAAGGTTGTGACTATTAAGGTGGTAAAGCCATTGTGCGAACTGGTTTTATCACTTATTTGTGATTTCCTGTTATGGGAAATGGAATAAAACTTATAATTAAGGTGTTCCAAGCTTTAAGATTTTAAGAAGTTCAGTAGGCCAAAATTTAGCCAAAATTTAGCTGGAGGCCAAGACAAATTATCCGTAGCCAAGGCTGTCTCGAAAAGGCCAGATTTTTCAAATCTGGCCTCCAATTAGGCCAGATGGCAGCCCTGGACGTACACCAGTTCAATTTATTTAAATCTAATACCACATGACTCTGATACATGTCATAGGGGCGGCGTTACTTATCATCACAATTATATATAGATTATTTACTATTTTGGTTTACTTCAAGCGTTCATCAGAGCACGTCTTACATTCTCAGTATCCTCCTCTTTGATTAATTCTAATATTTCAGAATCTAGCTGCTTCAGTTCTGTCAATGAATCTTTTAAATACTGGCTATTTCCTGCAAGTTCATCTGTCAATTTCGATGTGTAATTCGCTAGCTTCTCTGTTGTCTCAGCCGCGATTCCCACTATCTCCGCGCGGAGTCCATTACGAATAGAAGTTTTCCTTTTCAACACTGCCATCTCTTTTTGGCTATATCTCCTCTTTTGTAATTGTATCTAATTCTCCCGGGTCACGGCACCATGTTAGGAAACATTGCTCATATTTCCCCAAGATTATCGACTTAATTTAGGTGTCTTGAGGAATCGAGAGTTCATTGAATAACTCCGGGCGTTGAAGTTTTTGAAGTATATTTATCAATAAAGAAAAGCAAATTACAGCAACAACATACACACAATAAATCCAGGAGTTCTCAACTCAAATGCTTCCTCGAAGCGTAATGTTCAATGTTAATGTTCTTCCCTTCGTTTTCTCGAAGCTCTTCTTTGTCGACTATGTTCTCAACAACTCCTTTTCTCGTAACTTTCTCTCATCCATGCGCATGCTCCATGTCACATGATATAGGATTTCAATACAATTCATAACAGGAAAATTTTCAAAGGGAATTAGGGATCAAAGTAGATTCTGGAGAGCAATTTGGTATTTCCTTTGAATGGAACACTAAAACAATTTGGGAATAAGGGAGATTTTGGAAATATTTCTAGCGGACACGAGAACACAGACTACCCCTGGGGGGCCTCAATACCATTCCTTGGTGTGGACTGTAGGTGAGGCTGTAGAGCAAAATCAAGTAAAAGGTGGATCCTCATAGGTGGTGGTAGCACTAGCTATTGCCAAGTGGGAGTAGGGAAGGAGGGAGTAGGGAAGGAGGGAGTAGGGAAGGATGGTGGTCATGGGGCTATGTTTCCTGAAAAAAATGTGGAACAATGTGCCCTAGATATAATGGAAGCACACTTTTTGAGTACAGTGATACGCCCTTTCTAGATAGAAAAACGACAGATGAAATCATCAATGTGGATTTGAGAACTTTCACCTTTTATCTGTGTTATAAGGGGGTTCAGACCCTCCATGAGAAGTAGAAGGGAACTGAGCCTCCAAGCCCCTCCTCTTTTGCAGCCCTGGCTGTAGCCCCCGTCACTCTTCTGGCGATACCCCTGGTATGCCCCTATTCTGTATTCATACTTTATGGAGTAAAGTAATTTTGAAAATATATTTGCGTGAATTCAACATTTGGTACGATTGTTGTTAATTATTTGCTGTATGCTTGATTTTTAATGCACAACATGTGACAATTGTGTAGGTATTCAAGTCATTTCAGAATGCCTTCCAATCATGGAAGTTCGACAGGAGTTTTGATTACATACATTAACTACATTTATGTGGTAATGGCGATACAGCTTTGTACATTATTGCATTCAATTTACTACATGCTGCATTACAGTTGAAATAAGAAATGTCCTAGGCAGATTATGCGGCTTTTTCCTGACATAAATTCTCAATTTCACTCTGCCCTGATTGTACATGAGCGGAACAAGACTCCACGAGCTTGGCGTCAAATAGATTCTACTTAGGCATCATTAGGAGACTAGATGCTTCTTTTCAAAACTCATTCTAAAAATCATGCCGTATTACAAACAGGTTGCATGTTGATTTTCAGGAAAACATTCTCAAAATTTTAGTCTTTCAAGAGTTGACTTTAAAAGCATTCAAACGTTATGGTTTTACTAATACTATTGCTATACGCTCAGAGAAAGAAATTACTCTATAATCTACATGCTTCGAAAAGGTACTAAAGATTCAATATAAAGAATTAACAACAATCCTAAAATTTACAAATTGGAGCAATCGTTCGCTAAAATGGAGAATACGAAGTCGCCGTCACAAAGTACAATGGAATTCATCGCAGCGCCTGATTCTGGACGTACTGATGGTACCATAGCTTTTGAAATGAGAGTGCATTAATAGGTACTTACACGACGGCACCTTTCAGTTTTCACAAGGCAATTAATCATTTAATTCTTGTATCACCTCTCATGCATTAATGCGTGAATAAGGATTCCTGTAAATATAAATACGTTTAAGTAACAGATGAGAGCTGACTCAGTTGAGTTACAGGAAGGATACGTCCCCACAAGGGAGTCGTATTCCCTGCAAAACTGCATTTTCAGACCTGTAGTCATATATGTAGCTTCCTGTAAAACGTTTTAAGGACAAGGGTGATTTCCAGTGCCATATTTATATTGAATAAATCTTATGATAATGGGAAAGCCATGGAGAAAACATATACCGGAAAAGTTACTGGAAGCTCTGAATACTATGAATGCTAAGGGCAAGAGGTACAATATCAATTGGTGCAGAGAAGCATATTGGTACACGCAATATCTCCAGTACAAGGCGATAAAGCCTTCTTTAATTTTGAACCTAGATTCAGGAAAGCTGGATGTTAGAATCAATGAAAAATAATGTCTTCTACTGAATAGCGCTCAAACAACATTCAGCAACTTTCAAAGGAAAACTTTCATAAGATACCTGTAGCGACTGAAACATTCAACGAATCGAGGTCTCTGTGATAGAAGCTCGATGCGGGTTGTATTGTTGATAGTTTTGTGCAGCAACGCAGAACATCGTCACAAATGCCTGCGCCCTCATTGCCTAAAATATCAATGTAGTTAGTAATGGATTGGCAAAGAGATACACACTTTCTACAAGGGCACCTAACTTTTCGCCGAGCTTCAATATTCTTATATTTGTCCGCTTTTGAGCCTAGGATTGTTCTCAAATTATTTCTGAAGTGTCGAAAGTGTAACTTTGTCTGAGAATCAAAGAAATATAAGCAAATCTTTGTTGATATTTTACTGCATCATGAAGCAAAAACAAAAGTAGAACAGAATAATAAGCATTGTGTTGATAGTGCAAAGTCTAATCTGCAAACAGTACTACAACTGAGATACACAACTTTTCAGTATCCTAAGCCTAAATATTCTTATCAACTTTATTCTTATAAAAAGTGTGCATATGGTAGAATTGTGAAAAACAGAAGTCACCAATGAATGGCAAAAAAATTGTGAAAATTTGAAATCTCACCTAGGACCAAAACTGATGGCTTATCTATGAACAGTTTCTGACATGGAATGATATCTTGACTTTGGGTGTCATCACTGGGCATAGTTGAACCAATTATTTCCCAACCATAACTTGCCAATTGCTTTCAGAGAAAAGAAGACCAATATCAATTACCAAAATCAATTAACATAGTAAAGGTTGTAATATTCAACAAATCCAAAAACATGTCCAAAAATATTTTCTTTTATCATGCATAACATCATTGGATTACAATAGAAAGAGCTACAAGTGGTGCAAAATCACAAGCGCATTCATACCCTATGGATTTACTAATGCCTTTTGGGAGTCAAATGTGGAAATGGCATGATTTATGAATTTATCTTCCAAAGTAGGGGTTCTATCAACCAAAACCAAAATTGCATGCCTCATGTTGGCAATGAGGCTCTAATGCATAAGGACCAAAACACATCAAGTCTAGCAGGATTTATACACCGGGGTGGCTCTTCTGACTAGCATTTTCTGATAGGGGCTATAGTCCCACTAGTCCTACCCTAATTGTACATGTGCTTGACTTTTAACTAATAAAACAAAAGCATTTATTCTTTATCTAACTAGTTGAAGCACAGATAGAATTTCATCACAATGGTTTTGGAGGAATTCAAAAAGTTTTTAACAATTTTCTAAAATACACCTGCAAACATTATTACAAAACTGAGCAAATTCATATAAGGAAAACCTTAAAAACTAAACTCACTTGAAGGCAATTTGGGAGATTATTGGCCCCATAAATCTTCATCCACTCCATTGCTCCTGCACTTGCCTTGCTCACAGTTGGACTTAAACGGCAACTGAAGTATAAATGAATAGTCACAAAAAATCTGCAATTTAGCTTGGGAATGTGCATAATGGAGGCTGACTGAAAGAAATATTCTGTTATATCAAGGAACATAAAACAAAAATTTGAAACATTTCTTGGGAAATAGAGCTTAAAATGAGTCTTAAAATCAGAATTGCAACAAGGAGTATTTCCAGATTTAGTACAAAGATACTCAACAGGAAGAGTTCACCATCATACATTGAATGGCAAGTTCTTTCTGCTGAGTGATTTTGGCTGGATTTGGAAATAATCTCCACTGCCATTCCTATTTGAGTACATAAGATTATGTTTCAGATACAATCCACATCTTGAATCTTTTCTCAATCTAACACAAATCCAAAAGAGCAACAGCAAAAGAGCAAATTAATACCAATCCACCCTTTGTACAGGAGTATTTTATAAGGAAAAACACCAAAAATGACTTCAGGATTTGCGATTTACTACAAATCCCTGCTGCAAAAAGCACTGCCTTTGGTATTGATTCCATAAGATTTTGAGGTAGCCTATTGTGGAGCAGCATACCCAATTTAATCAAAAGAACATCATCAGCTGCTATATTCAAAACAAACATGGGAAACTGGAATGCAAAAGAATGTAAATGTAAGATATGTAGATAATGCTTATTATACTTTGCAATTTATAGTTGTTTTCACCTTGTCTTTCAACTGTAAATAGATGGTCTGAATAAGCTTGCATTTTTGAAATGTAGAGCTATGAAAAACACCAACTTAAAATAAATAAATCATTATCATTATTACTATTTTAGAGAAAACAAACAATGTCCAAACTTACGAATTCTTTGCAGATACAAGGATGCCAGTAACACCAAAGTATCCAGCAGAGCGAAGAATGGCACCTAAATTCATTGGATCCTGCAATAAAGTAACAACTACAAATAGAATAAAAATACAACACAACAAAAAAAGGTTGAAATGCCAAAGAAGCAATGGAATAGAGAGACATAAAAACAACCATAAAAGAGAAAGGCAAAAACAAATACCACTTGAGAAATATTAAAGAATGAATTTAATCTTCAAATTTTAAATGTCTGATTGGAATTTCAAGTCAAGAAAAATAAGTTAGTTCTTTGTTAATGCCCAATAATATTGCATGAACTTGCAGAACATTTACCTGTACTTGATCTAAAGCAATCCACAATTTTGTTTCTTGCTTCAAGCCAGTGCTATAGATTAAAAGAAAAAAAGCTCTTATTGACTTCAAATTTGGAGCTGAGTGTAAAAGCTACCAAAAATTAAAAACATGAGGACAAAAAACTCAGCAGAAAAGGGTGTATAAAACTGGTTCATCTGATTGAATGGAAATTCAATTATTGAATAACTACCTTTTTGTGTAATCATGGCTCAGAAGACTGCTATTATCTAGGTCTTCATAATTGAGTGAAGATGTTGTCATGATGATATTCTGTACATGGAACATAACATAAAATTATAGCTTTATAAACATTGACATAGTGTATTTATTCTCAGTAGAATAATTATTAATTCCAAAGATCTATAAAGGCCTTGTTAAAATTGCTAATTTGCTATTCTTACATGTGCAACAAATTTCAGGTATAAAATGTTGCATTTCAAAATATACTTGTCATACAATTTGCATTTCCTATGTTGTTAATGATTTTAGAATGCATTCCAACATGAGGTAATAAAATAGATAGGATCAGGGCATTGAGTTTGCTGTTATACACTGTGCTTTATAGAACTTTTCTCTAAAATATATTTGAATACTGCAAAATGAGCCTAAAATGTAGAACCTTTCTTATCATTTAATAAATACATAATATGGAGCACCTATCTCCTGGAAACTTTAGCTAAGTAACATTTCACAACCACTTGTGGCATACTCTTTGGCAATGAATAGTAGGGAGTTAGAATAAGGAGGGGAGTTGATACTTTTCTAAAAAACAGTCCATGCCTGGAGGCATGTGTGATCACTTGTGAATGTGCCCACACGCATGCAAAACCCTCAGCATGAGCAAAATATTGCTTGTGCCAATATCACTGTCAAATAGGAACTTCATTGTCACAACTGCAATGCCTTTTGTTTGTATAATTCTGCTTTATCATGTTTTATCCTAAATGATACATTTAAAATGCTTCAGTGACAAGAGATGCCCTGTATTTTGGATACACAAACCTGGATTGCACATGCAATTTCAAATAATTAAGAGCAATCATTCATGCAGACAAGGGCAAGATTAACTGAGGGTTGCTCTTTCCGAAAGAAGCCCCAGTAATATTGAATAAATAGTTAATTTAATGAAAAGGCTCTTGCACCAATTTCTTCCAGGCATGAACTATAAAAAAGCATTAATTGGGGGTTAATAACAGATGAGGGCTATGTTCAGTAGACAGTGTGGGGATCCAAACATTTCAAGATCATTCCTAGTTGCTAACATTGTATAAGTATAAGGTATAAATTTTCATCATGATACCTTTTTAGATAAACCTTCTTGCTTTTAGAATGCATCCACAAGTCATACTTGTTACTACTTTGTATGGTTTGTTTTCACTTCCTTATGCTAGGTTCATACTATAGATATTTGTCTATAGATGCAGAAAGTCATCAACAAAAAGTTAGAAGTCAGATAGACACTTATCTACAGAAACCAGTGATGGAAAACAATGTGTGCTGTACCTGATGAATTAAAGATGGAAAAGGAGATGCTTGAAACATTCATATGTGCATAGATATTGAAAAATAAGGAAGCATCTTGATTTGTGTAAACAAACCCAATGTATTTCATTTACTTCTACTTTTTAAAACTTGAAATCTTTAGTTGGGTTGGGGTATTAGAAAAATAGGGAGTTTGTTATTCCTCAAAACTGCTTGGTTGGGGGTGCTTAATAAATGGGAATAGGTGGTGTGATTCTCAAAAATTTGAGTGAAAATCTTCTAAGACATCCATTTCCACAAGCAATCATCCATCACACAAATGTGTTTCAGATTACAAAATAGCAAGATTGCCTTTCAATTTAGTATCAGAAGGGTTATTTGTACTCTACATATATGTAGAATGCAAAATCAAAAATTTATCGTGAAAAATGCAGCACATGTAAACACATAGTAATACAATTGTGGCGCTAGTAATACATTACCTGATGTGGTCTGTTACCAACTAATCTATCCAAATGGGCTTTTGGCTTGTACTCAATGTTTAGCCCTTTCTCTGTTGCATTTCGAAGAATAACATCTATTTGGGAAGATCTAATGAAAAGCAATGTCATATAGTTTGATGAGACAGTAATATAATGCAGTGTTCGTCACAAAACTAGGCAATGGAGGCGCTTCGTAAAATAATTTGCATGTTCGTCTTCAAATTGGCCAAATATAAATGGCTTTGCGTAGCAACAGACCAAAATTAAACAAGGTAACATAACCATCATAGGTATGCTGGTCTAGTCTGGCAGTCATTGTCGTGTCTCATAATGTGAAGGCTCTAATAAAATTCACAAAACTAGACTCACTTTGATAACTTTTGTCTATTCTTGAATTCATCCTTCACAATGATTTTATATATTTTACGTCGATTTGCCCGCAATGCAGCCAAGCATGGGAATATTCCGAAGAGTTGTTCCTTCATGTTGCCGCCTCGCGGTTCAAATCAGGTGCCTCGTTCCCATGAGATAGAGTCCTTGCCCTTTAGGGCAACGAATGACGTAATATGGCCTTAGGCAGGGGCTTAGAAGGGGGAGCTTATGTAACGTTCTCGTAGGCAGAGTCGAAACAGAACAGAAACACGTCTGAATTCTGATGCTTATTTTCAAGACTGACTAAATCAATTCAAGTTACCTGTTAAGCATGTAGGATATGTAATGGTGTTAATTACTGTACATATTGAGAATAGGCTAAAGGCTGATTTCCATTTACCAATGGCTGGTGCGCGCGCGACTTTTTGCGATTGATCGTGGATCCAGGTATAAGTACTTACAACAAAAAAGCACGTGAGTATGATTGCACGATCTCCAAACAAGTTAAAGTTTGTTCGACTGTTTTTAGAGATCGCCAGTAGTAGCCAATGAAAAGAATAGCAGTTTCAGGAAGTGACAAATTGCACAATGACGTCGTAGCTGTGGACAAGTCTGGCTAGGAATAATGTAATTTGAAATTCGCTTTGCACATGAATAGTATCATATACATAGTGATCAAGGAAGATAGCTGGGTGGGAAATTAACAGAGAAATTAGTTTCTGCCAACTACTTTAAGAAAAATTAGGATATTTTAGAAGCAAAAGCCACTAGCCACTCTGACAATAATAGCTGTTATTTTAGCTTTAAGAGCAAGCAGGGAGTTTGTTTTGCCCCCTTGACAAAACATTCTTATTATGCAGTAAATGACTGAATTTCAAAGCCCTCATTTTGCCTAGGTGTAGCTGAAGTGTAATTTGATATTCACCATGTGTTCGCAAAATGTCGATCGCAAAAAGTCGCGCGCGCAAAAAATTGTTGAATGGAAATCAGCCTTAAGTATGGCATAGGGTGCAACTAATCTCCTTTGACCTAAAACCATATTAACGCTACAATTACTACGAGGGTAAAAAACATGCATATCCGATATTTATTATTGATTTGAAGAAAACATAATTGTTCTCCAAGAAGATAAGAAATCCTACCACAAAATGGCAAATAAGCTCCCCACTGGGAAGTTTTGCCCTAACCCTAACAATCTGTCTATGCCTCCTGTTACAACCAATCAGCTCTTTGTTCCTTTGCTCTCAAATAGTTAATAGCCAATCAAATCTCATAAAATGCCACCGAGTTTTGCGAAAATGTCAACAATGGCTGCCAACAAGTCTCCGAGGTGTGAGAAAGTGCACTCTGTACTCCGAAGTGCTGCAAGTGAAAAATTCACCAAACAAGCCAACACACGTGTTTTGCAATAACAGTTACTCTAGATTTCCATCATGCGCATTTATGAAATTCCCCCTAAAACTAACATTTTCGCAAGATTCAGGGGTATTTTGCGAACTCTGATTGGCTTTGGACCATTTGAGAGCAAAGAGCTGATTGGTTGTAACATTTTTTAACCTTGCTTTTTCAGGCATATAGGTTGAGTCAGTGTTATAGCAAAATGACTAATGTTTAACAATTAACTCCTTGTCAGGACGAAATTCAGGAGTATGGCAACTGTAAATGGAAAATCTTTCATAAGCTATGTTGCTCATCGATTGTATCTGAATCTGGCAGTGGCACATGATACAAAAAAAGCGAAAGACAACACTTCTGCATGCAGCCAAACATGGTAATCAAGTAGAAGTTTTGCATCCTTCATGTATTTTTATGCCGTCAGAGAGAAGATTCCTTCTGAACAGTATAGGAGGCAGTTAATTCATCGGTCTCAAAACAGGGACTGGATTGAAGAGCTGGAAAAACATTCAAATGCGTTCTTGATTATAGAGCAAGCTGCACAAAACCTGGGACGCCAAGAGAATTCAGAGGTTCAAGAGCGAAAAAGAAAGTTGAGTTCCCCTGCGAATGAAGCTAGCAGAAATTTCCAGGGTCTATAAACTAACTTTGGAGAATTCCTTCTCGTTTACTGTATGAGGCCCTCTAGACCTTGAGGAATTTGGCGTTGTGAGGCCCCTTAAACCTTGAGACTCCGGGGCGGCCCTGCATACAACAATTGCTGCATTTACGGAAACATTTCTTAACGATAACGAGTTACATAGGGCAATACAATTCTGAAAATCTATAGCAAGGGGGAACAGCAAACAGACTATTCTGACTAGCTTAAAGATTTAGTAAGAAAGTTGCGAATCATAGTAAGAACACCCAAAGACAAACAGAAAATATATGTTAATCAAAATAAATTGATACACGTTGTACTAGAAGCTTGTTCATGAGCTAATTCAGGGATGTGCCAATGGGGGTGTGGGAGGGCGTCGTGCCCCCCAATGTTTTCAAATTTGCAAGAAAGTTGGTCAAAAGTTAGCCAGGCTGCCAAGAGGGTTGGCCATAGTATTTTCTGTGACCTTTCTATTTAGTACCAATTTAGCAACAATAGTTGGTCAATTGGTCAGAACGCCCCCCAAACAGAAAGAATCTCGGCACATCATTGAGCTAATACATGATAAAATATAAATACTATACATTGAAGTTTTAAACGAGCTTTTCTACTCTTTCAGCAAACTATCAAAAGCATTTCCTAAATACAATATTCTGTGTATGAATAAGTAATTTCTATGATGCAATATATTTGGCACAATTCCGTGAAGAATCTGTAATTTTCTAAAATTGGTATTACTATTTTGCAAGAACAGCATTCTTCAAAGTAGAAACATGCTGACAGGGGGTGTCGACGTTAGGGGGTGTAAGGGGTGTCACCCCTTACTTTTGCCGAAATTGTGGGTTACTCTAAAGCTTGTCGATAAATCTTGCTTTGTGATCATCGCCTGTCGGTAATCGATCATCATTCTGCGGTAATTTTGGGACATTTTAGTAACCTCCCAGTAAGTTGTTGCTGCTACACCCCACACTCAATGGTCTTTCGGCACGCCACTGCATGCCGAGAAAGTCTAAACACAAGGACAGCCCTAATATACAAAATTCATTTTTAGTCTGTTATTAGAAATATCAGTTATATATAAAAAGAGGAACGCAACAAATGAACAGTCTTTCGGAGGTGGACTATGATCTCTGGTCATTCTAACAGTAACGATGCTCATCTCATATAGGCCAATGAACGTTATCTTAGGACCTGTTCACAAGCAGCGGGCTAGCCTTCACAAGCAGCGGGCTAGCCTTCACAAGCAGCGGGCTAGCCTTCACAAGCAGCGGGCTAGCCTTCACAAGCAGCGGGCTAGCCTTCACAAGCAGCGGGCTAGGTCATCCAGCTGAGGTGCTTTATATCCCACCGTCACATGGGAATTTTGATTGGAATGTCTGTGTAAACATAGAAGCTATTGTTTGCAAACTCCTGGTCTATAGAACATGTATATGGGATGTCAACGACCTCAACTTAAAACCGTATCATCGTTGTGCAGAAGAGTTTACAGTAAACAAAACACAAGATATTCTTCTGAAAGAGAACAAAATTGTAATACCCTGCACATTACAGAAAAGAGCTACCGAATTAGGACATAGCGGACACCAAGGTATTGACAACACAAATGCAATTTTGAGGGAAAAGATCTGGTATCCAAAGTTAGATGAAAAGGTAAAAGAATTGATCGAAAATTGCATCGCCTTTCAAGCTGTGGGACAAGGGAATCCACCAGAGCCACTCAAAATTACGCCTACAGAAGATACACCTTGGACAGAACTTGCTATAGACTTTTTCGGACCGATACCACAAAGTGAAAAGTATTTAATTGTTATCATCGATAATTACACAAAGTTTCTGGAAGTCGACATAGTAAATTCAACAGAAGCAAAGACATGCATACCCAAGATCGATAGCATTTTCGCCACTCATGGAATACCGGAAAAAGTAAAAACGGACAATTGCCCGCCTTTTAATGGAAATGATTTTGCTCGATACATGAAAGCTCTTAGAATTGATTGGACCACAAGTACCCAATTGTGGCCCCAGGGGTATAGCAATGTTGAGAGTTTTATGAAAACACTGAAGAAGCTGATAAAAACATCGTACGCTGAAGGAAAGAATTGGAAACACGAGTTAAATAAATTTCTCCTAGCTTATCGTACAACATCACATACTACGCCGAACGTACCTCCTTGTGAACTTCTTTTCAATCGGAAAGTTAAAGGTCAATTGCCACAACTCAAGAGATCACGCGTTGTTAAACACAAGTTTGCAAGGGAGAATATTGAAGCTAGTAAATGAAGTAATAAGGAATATCAGGATAAGAAAACAGGAGTGAAAGAAGCAGACATAAAAGTTGGAGATACAGTTATATGCAAACAAAGGAAAGTGGACAAAAGGACGCCAATGTTTAGTCCAGAAAAGTTTATTGTTGTCAAGAGGAGAGGAACAACTACTTATGGTGAAAATGAGGAGCATAAACGTACGCGAAACATTTCACATTTTAAGAAAGTTGGAAAAGATGACTCTGACGATGAAATTGAACCAGAAGTGAATGAGGGAAAACGATCGAACTTAGACGTTCTACTCGACAACGAAAACATGTGGAAAGATATGGACAGGTCAATGTATTGACTTTCTATCTTGTGTTTGGAGTATGTAAGTATTTATTTTATTTTCATGTTTTTAGTTTGCACATACAAGGATTATTTTTATCAACACCGGACTGAGTCGTTTATATTTAAAAGTGTATTTCAAATATTATTTTGAAAAAAAGAAGAGGGCAATGTAGTAATGTAACAATGTATCTATTGTGTAATCTGAGTACTTATATTGTATCCTGTAATTATATATCTTGTAACCGTATATTCAGGAGTCATAGTGTGTTACTCATGAAAGCAAGAGGTCTTTCTTATTTGTATAAGCTTTACTATAGTCAGTACTTGCGTTTGTCTGTAAAGCCAGTTGTATTTCAATCCTACTTTAGTACAGTCATGTTGTATGAGTCGTCGTAAATTGCCGTTGTGTTCCTGTGACTTTGAAGTGATTTAAAGTGTGCCGTTGTCTTTTGCCTTGCGTGCAGTTGTTCAAGTCGTCATTTCGGAATATTGAGAAATTGGGAACATTTGATCTATTTGGAACCTTGAGAAATTGGAAGATTGATAGACTTATCAAGTTCAAAGCATTTGTTTAGTTAACTGCTTATATTTGTATTTACAATTTATAATGCTGTTTGGATTGATTATCGTTTGAGTTATAAAATCAATATATCTGAATTAACTCAAATTGATTTACATTGGTGCCCCATGTGAGGACAAGCTCACACTGTAAATGGAGCAACCTGTTGTCATATCTAAAACAAGAAGTTAAGGACATTGTGTTGCACATTGTACGGGAAGTTGTGGTCGCCATGAATGAGAAAGTAAAGGCAGCTGAGGAGCATGTACGAAGCCCTTTTGCCGACTGAACGAATATATACAGATGTGAGGATGGCCCACCCATATGCTATTGCTACCTGAGGGTCAGCCACATGGCAAAATACTGTTGGGACAAGATTTATTCCTGTCCCCACAAGCGATCCAAAGAAATGCCATAAGTGGCGCTGTCCTTTTCAGTAGACAACATCAATGTTCAGTCTCTCGGAAGGGATGTTGGTAAATTGTTGAAAGAGCTCCAGAGGATAACTACATCTGAATTAACTCAAATTTATTTACATGGTCATATCACATCACTTATTACATTTTCCGAGCTTTACGATATTGCCTTCAAAGGCTCATTGTTGTAAAGGTTTATCATTGGCTAGCAGAGGTGTTAGAACCAGGCCCTGCGCAGTATTTAGAGTATTATTAGTTTGCATCCGGCAGTAGAAGTCAGAAGGAGTTCGAGGAGCGTTGGGAGAGGAGATGCACTGTAGAAATAATTAGATTTCATTGATTTAATCTTTATGTATATATTTTGAAATGGTTGTTTCTCTTTGCCTTCCGCCCTAATTAATTCACAACATATAGTGCCCCACTTGAGGCTGGAAGTGTAAAGAGAATTTATTGAATTGAAACGAAACTGTCTACGACTTCAGAAGATAACGAAACCTTAGGAACAAACACAAAACACGAAAGAAACAAGAAAATACGAGAAGGACATAGAGCAGTTGCAACAAAACTTGAAAAAGAAGCAGTCATTTCCCTTAAACTCACCAAAGTTAAAGTATCCTCCGAAGTATTAGCGAAATTGGATTCAATCACCGTTACATTGAAAAAGAAACGGGAATGTCTGGCAGCACTGGACAATGAGACTTTAGAGAAATGCAGTATGGACGAAATAAATAAAGAAATCGAAATAGCTACGGAAACCAGTGTCACATTCGAAGAAACTGTGCTCAAAATCGAAGCGCTTAGGAATGGTGCATATACATCAAATCGAATAATGGTAATGGATAATTCTGATACTGGCTCATCACCTCAAATTCAACAAAGAATAGGAACATCAGTTCCTCCGAGAATGGAAGCACTACAGGTAAATTCACCAACAAATTCACAAAGTCATAGCGGTTCGTCAACAATTGCAAGCGTTGGTGTCAAACTGCCCAAGATGGCCCTGCCACGATATTAAGGAGAAATTATAAAGTTCCAATCCTTCTGGCAGAATTTCGAAAGCGCAGTACACCAGAATGATCAAATAATGGATGGCCAAAAGCTTACCTACCTTATGAATTCGCTGGAAGGTTCTGCGTACAAAGCTCTAGAAGGACTGGCAATTACAGGTGAAAATTATCAACACACTGTTGAAACACTAAAAGATCGTTTCGATAAGAAGCAGTTTGTAGTTAATGCGCACAAGCAAGAACTCTTGAAACTGAATAACACTCCTAATGAAACAGTACCACAATTAACATCTATATATGACAATCTGAACGCTCATGTAAGAGGAACGGAGGCTTTGGGTATCACGTCCGAGCAATATGGTAGTCTCTTAATTCACGTTGCAATGTTGAGGATGCCATCGGAAATTATGCAACAAGTGGCAAGACAAATGGACGGAGATGAATGGCAAATATCTCAAATCTTAGACGTAATCCAAAAGGAAATTGATGATCTAGAATGGAGCCGAAAAGTTGAGATGGATACACCGATAAACTGAAAAAGTAAGAAAACAATACATGTCCCCGGCAACAATGAAATCGTTTGTAATGAACAATGACACGAACAAGCCACGACAGCTCGAATGTTTCTTCTGTAAAAAAGGGCACTATTCAAATCAATGTACCGAAGTCACAGACATAAAAGAAAGAAAAGCAAGGTTGATAGACAAAAAAAGATGTTTCAATTGCCTTAGAAGAGGACATTCTGCAAAAGATTGTAGAAGCACATCAAAATGTTATGTGTAAAGGAAACACAATACGGTCATTTGTTACAAATTGGAAACAACAGCTACTAGAGGAAAGGAATCATTCACGAAAGAACAAGGTAAATTAATAACCACTGCCACAACGAAAGAGAAATCGAATAGAACCTCTTGTATTGTGTAGAACATAAGTCCGTCTTATTTGGGAATCGATAGAAAGCAGTCAATGATTTCTTGTCTTTCTCTGGCGAACTCTTAAATGCAACAACTGGTGACAGAAGAACAGAGTTGAGTGATCAAGTATCAAGTGTCTGCTATTATTCCTGAGACGTTTCAAACGGATGATTTTGTTGCCTGGCTACGCCAGTTTGAACGTTGTGCTCATGCAAATAATTGAGATGCTGTGGCAAAATTGCGGAAACTACCTGCCTTTCTCCGTGGCCCAGCTGCAGCCTATTTTCATAGCCTGGCAGATGTTCAAAAGGATACATATTCACATCTTGTTAAGTTCTTTTGTGATCATTTATGCTCAGTCGTTGATCGCGAACGGTTTTATGCAGAATTTGAACGCCACCACCTTCATCCGAACGAAGATCCTTTGCTTTTCCTTTGGGCCCTTGAGGACATTTTATCAAAAGCCAACCTGGACCTGAGTGATGCTGCCAAGCAAGCCCTATTAGGGAGACAATTTCTTCAACGTCAGCCCAATGAAATAAAGTTGCACCTTTTGGAGCATGACCCCACCCCCAAGCTCACGTCCATGGTTGAATTTGTGAAACACTTTCATGCAGTTCATGGCACAGACTACGAGGGGCGTGCAATCAACCATGCCTTCACCACCAGGGATGCTGTTGATGCTCCCCAGGACTCCCTACGTGCTTCTGTCGTCGAATTAACTGCAGCCGTTGCCACTCTGACAGCGAATCAGAAGAGCAGTAGTCAAAAGTCTCTACAAGTGCCACCGCAGCCGCCAAAGCCAACACGAAACCAAGGCCGCACTGCTCAAAGATGGCAGAATGTGGAAAGCTGGTAAAGACGTGGTGTACGCTGTTTTAATTGCAATCGGTTTGGCCACTATGCACGATCCTGCCCATGGGACACACAGTGCAGCCTGTGTTTTGGTTGGGGCCATCGTCAAGAAGAGTGTGCCAAAAATTATGCATTTAATGGACCAGCAAACCAACAATCCCTGCTTACTAGCACTGTAAGTCCATCATCTTCATATTCCTTAAACTTCAATGGGGTGCTTCAATAAAGGGCTGGGCTGAAGGTCACCCCCATGTTTTCTCTGTTGGCTTCATGCCATATTCTTGCTCTCAGCCTTTGATTAAGTCTGCTTCAGGTGGGGTAGATGTCCATACTTTAATAGACTCTGGCTCCATGAACTCTTTTGTTAGCAAGCATGTTTTTGATCAGATGAGGCCATTACAAGTAATAAGCAATAGCATTTCTTCTTGCATTAGCATCACTGGTGAGCCATTAAAGATTGAAGGTACAATACACACTCTGTTGTCATTCCCATATAGTGGCTCTGCACCACATTCAGGTACTTTTTTAGTTTCTTCCCACCTTTTCCAGCCACTACAGTGCATCTTGGGATGGGACTTGTTAACCCATAATAGTTTAAAACTCTCCTATGCTGAAAGCGAGTGTATTCTATTGTGGGGGCCCATGGCATAACACCCTCAATTCCACATACTTCTCTAGCCCCCTGTCCTCTACCACCACCTTCCTTGTCTGGTGGGAATGCACCAACCAACTCTGATGCAATCTCACCCTGTTTACTCGTTCAGTCTGCAACTAAAGGCCCTGTTCATGTCAAGCTGCAGTCAGATATTTGTATTCCAGGTAGGACTGAAGTTGTAGTCAGTTGTAGTATTCCAAAAAGTTGTCAAAGGGAGTTAGGCATATCATCACCTCTTTTAGGCAGCTCTTCTCTGCCATCCAACATTCTTGATTCTTATTCTGTTTGCCAGGGATCATCTAATTGCATTCCAGTTTGTTTAATGAATATGGCAACTGTTGATATTCAATTGTATGCTGGACAATGAGTAAGTGATTTCATTCCGCTAGTTCAAAATGAGCTCCTAGCTTCAACTCTGTTAGAGAATGACTCATCTATAAAATGCAGCACAGCCACTCCTGTAGCCATAGAGCACCAATTGGAAGCAGCTCTGAGTCCTTCTCTTAATGTGCATGAGAAACAAAGCATCCTTAATACACTGCTCATGTTTTCTGATATTTTTGAGGAAACCCTGGGGCATACTAATGTAGTACAGCACAAAATTGATACAGGCGATTCTAGGCCCATGCGTCAATACCCAAGAAGATTGCCTTATGCTTATCGTGAAGAAACTAGAAAGGAAGTTGCAGAAATGTTAGAGTAAGGTGTTATCCAAGCCAGTTGTAGTCCCTGGGCTTCACCAATTTGTTTAGTAAAAAAAGGATGGCACCTTTCGTTTTGTATAGATTATCGCAAGTTAAATGAAGTCACAAAGAAAGATGCCCATCCCCTTCCCAGGATTGATGACCTCCTTGATGCTTTGCAAGGTTCACAAATGTTTAGTACACTTGATCTCATATCTGGCTACTGGCAAGTCAGTGTTGACCCTAAAGACCGCTTCTGGCCAACTCTTAAACGCAACATAAGATTGCAAGGTGTCTCTTTAATATAACGCCCACACGGAGAATACTTCCTTCATCCCCCCCCATCGAGCAGCATGAATAATCTCCAATCTCAATTGTCTCATATTGTAGAAATGGCAATTCAAACTAAACTTGCCGAAGTTCAATGGAGATGTAACATCGCATTTCTCATTTTGGGAAGGTTTCAGAGATGCAATTCACACTAACCCAGAAATCCCAACATCTATGAAGTTTTCGTATTTAAAGTCCTACTTAGATGGACCAGCAGCTCGTGCAATAGAAGGGCTACTAGTAACGAAAGGCAATTATCAATCGGTAGTGGACATATTGCATGATCACTTTGGAGAGAAACAAAAAATTATCAGTAAACATATGGATGAACTCCTCCGAATTCCACCCTGTAACAACGAAAAAATTTGCCCGCTGAGGTTTGTGTATGACAAAATCAATACCCATGTGCGTGGCCTAAAAGCTCTTGGTATTGATTCTGGACAATATGGTAGCTTACTTATTCCTGTAATTTTGTCCAGAGTGCCCAATGAAATTGCTCTGCTGATAGCAGAGCACACACAGAGCGATATTTGGTCAATTTCTGATGTCCTAGAGATTATCAAGAATGAAATAGAAGCAAGGGAAATGATGGATCAACTGCAAACGGCGGATGTGAAAGATACAAAATCCATCAAACCAAGACAGGGTACCACGTCATCTTTCCACACGAAAGGGGAGTTAAGTCAAAGACAAAGTTGTTGCTATTGCGATGGCAACCACTCGACGGTGGATTGTACGAAGGGGCACGATGTTTCGGCTAAGAAAGCGCTGTTGAGGAAACATTTGGGCTCTTTTATTTGCTTGCGTAAGGGACACACAGCACGACAGTGCAGAAAATTTCAGCATTGCACTAATTGCAATGGCAAACACCACCCTATCATATGTAAGCAGGAAGTCAAGCAGTCTGAAAAAATGGAAGCTTCGTCCCTCAAAACAACTTCGATCGGGAAGAAAGGTGCCAGTGTATTGTTACAAACTGCCAAATCTGTCGGATGCAATCGTGAGAATGGAAAACGACTGGAAGTACGGCTCTTGCTGGACAACGGCAGTCAGCGAAGCTACATTTCGGAAGAAGTCTAGGTGCGGAACTGTCTTAGGTGCGGAAAGGTATTCCAAGATCTGGTAAAACCAGAGTCAATTTTGTGAGTTTTAGGTAAATGTTCATCATTTGCAACCCCAGGGTAATAAAATTGAGATTAGTCATATCGGAAAATCTAGAACAATCGTAATACCTACTTCATAATCTAGAACATTCCATACAATTCTTATCCGTTGTATCGCTGTAGTATACTAAGTAATGCTTTCTGTTTAATTTTAGCATCGTTACCCAACCTACTAAATAGATACACGAGAACATTCTAGCTTAGGCCCATTAGCATGCTGTTTTTGTTAGAACCTCGTTTTCACTACAGTCTCATTGTTAGATCGGGGGTTCTGGAAATATCTAGAAATTAGTTTATTACGTAATAACTCATATTGTTGCTAATTTTATATATTACGTATTGTGACTCAGCAATCGAGAAATTCCTACTGTAAACGTATAAATACACATACAAGTTAGCAGTTGTCAGAGTGTGAGTAAGTGAGAGATAGGAGTAGAACTGTAATATGAATTGAGGAATTTTGGAATTCATAACTTGGAAGTTTACATCAAAAAATTCTGTGAGTTTTCTTTAGTGTCACTGGGAGTTCTACTGGGTACAGGGCTGTTGGCGAAAGAATTCCCCACACTAAAAGCGGCGACCCTGCCAGGACATAAGAGGATTGAAAAATTTACCAAGAAACAGAATGACATCAAAGGATTTGTTTGAATGGAATTTAACTAGAAGGACCATACAACTGGAGAATGTTGAGGAAACTTTTCATTCTGGAGAAACGGGGGATATCTCATCTGGATACGAAAGAATCTGTGAAACAATAAAGGATTACTATGCTGGAGGAAGAGGTAGAGTCATTAGAATCAGTGAAGGAATGGAGCAAGGAACAAAAATAAAAAATCAACAAATTCCGAGATGTACGGAGACAGCTGAAGGAAAAATTAGCCAGCTTTGAGGAAAAAGAGCTACAGAAAAGACAGCGAAGGGAACAAGAGCAACAAAGACTTTTCATGGAAGAACAAGCAAAAAGGGTAAGAGAACAACTAATGGAGACAGAAGCAGCTAAATTAAGACAACTAAAACTAGAGGAAGAATGGATGCAGAAAAAATTACAAAGGGAACGTGAAAGCATGCAACAAAACAGGGAAGACGAAGCAAGAAAGTCACAAGTGGTGAAGCTTCAAAAATATAAAATAACACCATTTAGAGCGGATCAAAAGGATTGGCTACGTTTTTGGAATCAATTTTCCGTAGAACTGGATGGTTCAAACATAGCAGAAGTTAGTAAATTTAATTACCTCCTTGAATTGGTTCAAGAAAAGCAAAGGACGACATCCTTGAACTTCCACATGCATCAGAGGGGTACAAAGAGGCAAAAAGAATCTTGCAGATAACCTATGAGAAGGACATAAAGGTAAGAAAGGCACTCGTAATTGAATCGGAAGGACTGAAGCCTATAACGAATATCAATCAGATACGAGAAACTCATGAGATTTGCAACAAGCTTGCGAGAGTCGTTCGAACGCTTGCAACGATGAAAAAGCTAGAAACGGTGCAAAGCCATGTTTACACGTTAATGGATAAACTGGGACCAGTTAAGGAAGCAATGGTACACAAGGACCATGACTGGCACAGTTTATAGAAAATTTGAGGAAATACGTAGACAGACACCCATTGCCAGTGGAGGACTTCTTATTGCCGACTCGTAATGTTTACAGGATGCAGCATCAAGAAACAATACATGAATGGAAAAGGAGGGACAAAATGTTAATGGCTAATGGCTTTCAACGAACCTTTCAGAAGTCAAATGGAAGTATTTATTGCGGCAAGAGCAACCATCGCAGTACAGACTGCAACCATCGAAGGGCAATACTGAAGAAAAACTAGCATGTGTTTTAATTGCACTGGGATAGGGCATGTTGCTTCAAAATGCAAATCAAGAGGATGCAGCAAATCCGGAGGAAGGCATCATACATCTCTCTGTGACAGTAGCCCAGAAAACCAGCGGAATAAATCTGAGTTCAATCAATCTACTGAAAAGGGTTTACCTGCAATGGATGAACCAACAACGCTGCATGCATCAGGGGTAGCAAAGATAAATGGGGTGAATGCAAGAATAATGCTTGATAGTGGAGCAGGAAGCTCTTGCGTGTGCACAAGTCTTCTGACACAGCCGTTGAAAGTGGAAAAAAGAGCCATCGGACAAATGTATCGTGCAATTACGAAACAAGTGGAAATATACCCCAGAACTGTTAAATCAAATGCAGTGGATGGATTAACGATTGATCTAAATTGCATAAATGGAGAAAAAGAAAATTTGACTTGAATGCCACACCCTCCGATAAGCAACTTAAAGAAGGGATACAATAGGCTTCGACAGTTGACTTTCAGTGATGAAGGAAATCAACAAGAAAGACTGCCACTTCATATCATATTGGGAGCCGCAGACTATCAAAGAATAAAGACAACGGAGCCCCCAGTCCTTGGGCCAGATCCAAACAAGGACCCTGGAGCTGAATTTACCATGCTTGGGTGGACATTGTCAGGAAGGGTGTTATACTCAAGTTTTGAAACAGAAAAGACATTCTTTTTAAAATCCATGCGTGATGAGTTTGAGCAGATGTGTTCCTTAGAGGCATTGGGATTGATGGACACTCCTAACAAACAAGAAGCATTTCATAAGGATTTTACGGATAAATTGCAACAACTTGAAGGCGGTACATATTCAACACGTATGCCGTGGAAAGAGGATGCAAGTAGTTTACCAACAAATAAAGCACTGGCAATGGCAAGACTTCACAGTGCAACCAAAATACTTGAGACATTGGGAAGGCTTGAGGAATACCATTCAATCATGGAATATTGTGTAGGAAATGACAACCTATGCACTCGGTTGCCCGCGTAAACCCGAGGCACGTTGTGACTTCCTTCTCTTGACGTTTTGTTATATTTGCAGTACCGGCTCCTAGTTGGTTAGATTGGTTTTGAGCTAGTGGTTGATTTGAGTCGGAGTGAGTGTGAGTCAGAGTTCAGAGGAACTCAAGGAAAATAACTTACAATCATTCGACAACAAGGTCAAAGAGTTTTTGAAGTTCGCAATTAGGGGTACAACGATTTACGGATATATGTTTTACTTATTAGTTTAATTAAATATAGTTATCAATTTGTTCAGTTTGTGTCAAGAAAACGTCGTATATCGTTTTCGTATTTACTTCGAATCGGCTGGAACTATTCATCACAACATAGGCGCCCAACGTGGGGCAGAGCAATTAATTCGAAGTAGTTTACAGAATGGGCAGTGACGACGAAAGACAAGACGCTCGAACGGGAGATGACGAAGGTTAGCGACTCAAATTTGTGAGAAGAGGCACTCATTCCAGTATTACAAAATACGACAATCAAGCGGATAACATTTTGACGAACAAGGATCCAACCACAGCAGATGAGAATGTTGTAATGAAAATTGCATCAATAAAAAGTATACTGTATGGAAAATTGCGAGCATTAGAGGATATTGACGAGAGACTTGTGGCAAAATGCGAAATTTCAGAGATCAAAAAAATTATCGAAGAGTCATCAGAATGTTACAGCACGTGTAACTGAAACATTGAATAGAATCGATAGCTTTACGAAGAAAGCAGGAGGCAAAATCACACGAGAGAGTTGCCGATATACTGAACGTGGTTACGACCAGTTCGCCCATACGACCCCCACAAGGAACACAGGCAGAAGGACTAAACATTTCAAATAATTCGCGTAGTTCCAGTCAAAATAGTAGAGTTAGGCTACCGAAGATATCGTTGCCAAGATTTAATGGGGACATTACAAGGTTCTATTCGTTTTGGCAGAGTTTCGAGAGCGCTATTGATAAAAACGATAGTTTGACTGCCGTCGATAAGTTTAACTATTTAGTGAATATATTAGAAGGAGATGCATTTAGGGTGGTACAAGGTTTGGAAATCGTGGAAGAACATTACGATCACGCTAAGGAAACTTATATCAACGCTTCGGTCATAAGCAGAAAAGAATTCAAGTACATATGGACAATTTAGTAAACCTGCAGTACAGCCCAAACGACACGATCGCCCAGTTGAGAAAAATTTTCGACGATATTAACGTTCACATACGCGGTCTGGAATCGCTAGGAGTTAGTCAAGAAAATTATGGAAGCTTGCTTATTATGATCATCATGAAACGAATGCATGGGTTGTCATTTCCTTCACAATATGGAAGAACAGCTACAAGAAGGGATCATAGAGCCTGCCCCAAGGGAACCAACGGGAGCGGTTATACATTATATTCCATATCACCCTATCATTCATCATAATACCGAATTAACAAAGTTGAGAATAGTTTACGATTGCTCAGCACGTCAAACGCTTAAGGAGCCTTGCCTCAGCGACCTTTTAGAAATAGGCCCATCACTACAGCCCCTTATATTCGATATCCTACTCAAGAACAGAATGCACAAATTCTGCTTGACTGGAGCTGTTAAGAAGGCATTTCTGCAAATCAAGATTAACTCACAAGACCGAGATGCACAACGGCTGTCTTGGTACACTGTTCTACAGTAAAGGCATGCAGTCCCATTCCGATTCACAAGGGTGATTTTTGGATCTGTACCAAGCCCTTACATCCTTGATGCAACACGAACTAAACATCTCAATCAGTACAAGGAAAAGTACCCAGAAACAGTGAAGCAACTGACGCAGAATACATACGTCCATGATGTGCAATGTGTAGCTGATGATGAGAAGCTGTTATTCAGTTTCAAGGAAGAAAGCACCAAGATAATGGCAGAAGGTGAATTTACTTTGCACAAATGGCACAGCAATATACTAGCATTACAATCGACAGGAGATGATCAACAGAAGATGCTAGAAGAGACGTCAAAACATCAATTGGAACAAATGGGAACGAGACTAAAGTTCTTGGAATACAGTGGAATAAATCAATGGACACCCTAGAAATCAACTTTGATAAGTTCTTAAAGAAGGTAGATGAAGGAACTTTCACAAAAAGGAAAATGCTGTCAGCAATCAACAGTGTCTTTGATCCATTAGGACTTGTTTCACCTGTAATGATAACTGGAAAGATTCTTTACAGCATAGCCTGTTTGAAGCAGCTACCGTGGGATGATGCTGTACCAGAAGAGATTAAGTAACCTTGGAGCAAGTGGGTAAAGTCGATTAAGAGCTGTAAGTCCGAGATCATTCCAAGAATTTTCGCTCATGGTAAGGATTCAGACATCATAATTCATGGCTTTTCGGACGCAAGTAAGTCTGCCATTTCTGTTGCTGTATATACTACTTCACTGAATAAGGAAGCAGTTCCAGACTAGCATTTCTTGGTAGCAAAATCAAGAATAATGCCAAAGGACACAACAATTCCACGACTGCAGCTGATTGGAGCCCATGTGCTGAGCTGAATTTTGGATCATATGATGAAATATTATCAGATTACCCAATACAGGAGTGTCATTGTTGGGTGGATAGCACAACGGTTTTACATTGGATGAAGGATCAAGGCAAGTGGTCACAGTTTGTATGAAACAGGATAATGGCTATCAATGCAATTAACAATATTCATTGGCATTATGTTCCTACAAACGAGAATCCAAGTGACCTTGGAAGCAGAGGAGTAGATCCAAGAAAGCTTACGGAATTTGGTTTAAAGGCCCATTCTGGTTAAGCAATCGAAACTTTGGCCAACACAACCAGAAGTATATGAGACAAGTGATGCACAGGAAAAGCTTCCTCAAGCAGAAAAGCAGTTGTTAATCAAGCAAATAAATCAAGATACGGGTGGCTTTGAGGGAATTCTAAGAACGTAGTCTTATTGGAAGCTGATACGAATAACAGCCTACATAATACGATTTGTGGAGCACTGTCGAAAATGGGAGATGAAAAGTTGCTTACAACTCACCAGCCAAGAAACTGATGAAGCAGAGAAGCTATGGATTCAAAGAGCACAACAATCAAGCAACCTAGCAACGAACATAGATCTGGAAAAAGGAGAAGATGGAATTCTGAGATGTGTTGGAAGAATACCAAACCATAAACCCATACTTCTGGAAAGGAATCATCCGCTGGTTCAATCACTCATACAAGCTGGTCACCTAAAGACGTTACTCGGGGTTGTTTCAGTGACCATGAGTAAAGTTCGAGACAGATGTTGGATACAGAAGTTGAGGTCCATCGCTAAGAAAGTACTGCATAATTGCAACCTATGCAAGCAATTCAGAGTGAAGCCTTTATCAAATCTGTCAATATCCATGTTACCAGATTCCAGAACTGACCTAAAAGAGCCCTTTCTTGTCACAGGTGTGGATTTTGCTGGGTCAGTTAGGTACAGGATAGCAAAAGGTAAGATTGGAAAAGCATACATGGCCCTCTTCACATGCACCAGCACAAGAGCTGTTTACCTGAAGCCATGAAAGGATTTGACGATACCAGTATTTCGAAGAGCACTAAAGGAGTTTGTTGCACGAAGAGGATCTTCAGGGCTGATGTAATGGAAGAACGTTCATGCAACCAAGAAATGGCTAAAAACCTTGCAGAAAAACGAAAACCTTTCAAGCTATATCATGGAAAAAGGAATACAATGGCGATTCAATATGTCACGTGCCCCTTGGTGGGGAGGGTTTTTTGAACGTCTTGTTGGTATCATAAAGAGAAGTTTGTCCAAGGTTGTTGGCAGAAGCGCCCTTAGCTTCGAAGAATAGGCCGATCCCTTGATTGCGTCACGCACGTTGATGCGCGCAATGAATTGCGGTAGTTGTATTTAAGCGTCTCTGTTGTTCTGTGGTGATTGTGTAGAAGTTTCGTATTTGCTTGTTTATTTTGGTTGAAATACAGTTGCAAACGATGGAAAATTCACGCGAATTTAATGAATAGCCTATCCCTAGTTTTGTCAAAACTCTTGCGCGGGAAATAGTGCTGTTGAAGTTGGCAACGACAAAGATTTTAACAAGAAAGTGTGGCTAGGCCCGATGTGGAAGTCAAAGTGATTGAAACAGAAAAGGATGGCTGGATTCGACGTTTGAGTCTGCTACCAAACTTTAGCAACGAAAAACTTGACAATAAACTGATAATGGGTTCAGTTACAATGCCCAAGAATGGACCTGCGCCAAAAGCTTTCCGAAACGACATGGATATAGACTCTAGAAGGAAGGGTACGTTCGCTCTGCTTCTGTAAAACCTAACATCAGGGGGAGCAGCTTGCTGTTCCTTGTCAAGAGCAAAGTGCATGCATCAATGAAGAGTGTGCAATATAATGTGTATGTGCACCTGGACCAAGCTAATGGAAACGTGGTTCATGCAAAATGTAACTGCAAGGCTGGCCAAGGAGGCTGTTGCAAGCATGTCGCAGCCCTTCTTTACACCATCCTTGATTATGTCAACATGGACACGAAAGAGATTCCAAGGGATTTGACATGTACTCAAGTAGGGCAGAAATGGTATGTTCCATCAGGTGCAAATAAAACAGAAGATAAGGCTTTCAAATTTTCAAGTCTTGTTTTTGAAAATTCAGAAGAAGGCAAGAAACGAAAGAGACCGTTGGTCAAAGGAAATATGGATTTTTGTGCAACTCCACCATTTGCTCGGGAGACCACTAGCAATGAATTGCAATCTCTTACTGAGAAACTGAGAAGGGCAGGGAAGGCATCTTTGTTTTGTGAGGCATTGGAATCCAATCAATTTCAGCCATGTAAACATTTTGAGACATCATGCTCCAACGCTATTACTGCAGTTGCTGAGAAGCAAAGTGTTGAAGAATCAAAATCATTTCAGCATCTTTTAGCACTGTACCACACCCACATCCCATCTGACCATGATAACATGAAATTATTGATTGCCAGTAGGGACACAGCAGGTTATACCACTGACGACCTTTTGTCTTTCATCAGGAGGAGAAGTGAGCTTCCCATTTCCACCATCACTTTTTATCACTAAATCTTCGTCGTTGCCACCTTCAACAGCACTATTTCCCGCGCAAGAGTTTTGAAAAAAACTAGGGATAGGCTGTTCATTAAATTCGCGTGAATTTTCCATCGCTTGCAACTGTATTTCAACCAAAATAAACAAGCAAATACGAAACTTCTACACGATCACCACAGAACAACAGAGACGCTTAAATACAACTACCGCAATTCATTGCGCGCATCAACGTGCGTGACGTAATCAAGGGATCGGCCTATTGGAAGAAGTATTGCTGGACGTTGAATGCGCCATGAAAAACAGACCTTTGTTCTACGTAGGAGAAGAGTTTGAAGAGCAAGTTATCACCTCAAACATTATACTAAGAGGAAGACCATCTTCGGTTCTGGAGCAAGACATCGAGCAGTTGGAAGCAAACGAGAAACTGACGAGGCAATGATTGTTTATAAGAAGGAGCAAGGGTCAGTTGAGGAAGCACTGGATAGGGGAATACCTACGAGCACTAGAAGAGAGACACCGCAAACATACCCACAAGGAGATCACCATTCCAGGAGTTGGAGCAGTTAATTTATTGAAAGAAGACACGAGAAATAGAGCGTACTGGAGACTTGGGCGAATAGTCGACTATATTCGTGGACTTGATGGGACAGTTCAAGGAATGAAGTTGAAATTAGGGAATGGATACATTGTGGAAAGACCACTGCAGCTCATATGTGATCTTGAAGTTGGAGGAGAAGCTGGAGGGCATGCGTTGAATCCTGAAGCCCCAGAATTCAAACCAGAAAGAACAAACGTAGAAGAGAAACGGCAGAGAAGAGCCAAGTTAATCGAAAGAGATCAAATAAAGGGTGTGGCTGTCCATGAAGATGATGACTCTTAGAACAAGGAAACTTTTATATTAAAGCTGTAGTCACATTTTAATAGGGGGAGGGTGTCGGGAAATCTAGAACAATCGTAATACCTACTTCGTAATCTAGAACATTCCATACAATTCTTATCCGTTGTATCGCTGTAGTATGCTGAGTAATGCATTCTGTTTAATTTTAGCATCGCTACCCAACCTACTAAATAGATACTCGAGAACATTCTAGCTTAGGCCCATTAGCATGCTGTTTTTGTTAGAACCTCGTTTTCACTACAGTCTCATTGTTAGATCGGGGGTTCTGGAAATATCTAGAAATTAGTTTATTACGTAATAACTCATATTGTTGCTAATTTTATATATTACGTATTGTGACTCAGCAATCGAGAAATTTCTACTGTAAACGTATAAATACACATACAAGTTAGCAGTTGTCAGAGTGTGAGTAAGTGAGAGATGGGAGTAGAACTGTAATATGAATTGAGGAATTTTGGAATTTATAACTTGGAAGCTTACATAAAAGAATTCTGTGAGTTTTCTTTAGTGTCACTGGGAGTTCTACTGGGTACAGGGCTGTTGGCGAAAGAATACCCCACAGTCATAAACCTAATGCGCAGAGCTTAAAATTTTACCCCCGGTTGACCGGGCTAGCTCACCTGCAGAGATTCAGATGGGAAATTCACGTCTTGGCTAGCCGAGATCTCGACAGTTTCAGGTGAAATCTCGGTCAAGTGGGCTAGCCCGCTTCACATGTGATGACTAGTAGTTTTTTTAGTATTAATCTCTATGCAGCTGAGATCTCGCCTAGGCGGGCTGGCCCGCTGCTTGTGAAAAGGCCCTTATACAGCAATATGTAATCAAAGCATTCACAAAATGTGTTATTTACCACATGTACATTAAAATCACGTATAGGCAAATAAAATATTTACAGTGCGAATACCAGCTTCATAATATCTTTGATAGAATATACGACCCACCTTTCAACATGAAAGATGTCAAAACATCGTAAAATGATATATTTTACAAAGTAAATTTTAAACAAAATCTCGTGACTTTATCATTATACATAAGTTTAAGATGTCGATTTAAGGGTTGATGCAATAGACATTGATTCAACAGCAAAAATGAAAAAATAAAAAAAATTTCAAAAATTAATTGTAGGTAATTTGAATGCGTACATAGAATGCTTTGGTTTCAATTCTGTGTCAGTAAAAAGCAGATATCAATGGTACAAAGGGCTGCTCATTATTCACAGAGGGCTTGATACCGAAGAGAAATTATCTGCTATCCAAAAATTCATCTTGCCCAACATTTAGATTGTATTACAATGTATTTTAACAGCCTTACTCTAACAGATCATTTCCTTCACCCAACCAATTTCTCTTAAGTACCAACTCCTCGGCAAATAATGAACACTCCCTAAGAAAGGAGGTTTGGCCAAGCAGCTTCTAGCTTATGAACATTCACTGTTAATCTTTAGCATGGGCGTAGGAGGTCGTCAAATTTTGGGGGGCTGTAAACGTTCTGTAGACTGTCCGCCAGAATTTCCTATTGTTACTTCAGAAAATTTGCCCGAGTGAAACAGATTCATGATCTTTAGCTACCGTGTTTACTAGATTATAACCCACTCCAGATGATAAGCCGCGCCTCACTCAATGCACATATATGCATGGGTGGAAGCCTAGTCAATAGAAATTGATAAGGCGTTATAAGGCATGCAAACGCCTGGGTTTCAAACGTCAGACGTAACAAAAAGCATTTTTGTCCAAAGAAAAATATCAGGAACAACCAGTCTTGATGATGAATTACAGTAAAACGTGCCAAAAACAAACGCAAGTCGCGGGTCATAATCAAAGCAACACAGTATAATTTCATGTATTTGGCATGAAAATAACAACGTATGACTATTCGAAATTGATCCTAACACAAAATAACCATGAACTATTTCCTAAATTCTCATTTTGAAGATGAGACTCATACAAAAAAAGCTATAGAAAGGACTAGGCGGCCGAACCAAACCATCAAATTAATATTCACTTGCTAGAGACAGTATTCAACAACAACATATAAAACTCAAATGCAAACACCACACAGCAAGTGACTTAAAAAACTTTGTGGCGTTTCAAAGTCATTTTAATATTACTTATATATTTTACCACTTCATCCAATCTTTCCTCAAGTAATGTCTAGAAAATGAATGGTGAGACAAACTAAACCTCTTGCAAAACATAGAAAGTTTGAAGGTGATGTTTTATTAAATCCATTAAATCAATTAAGAGGTTCTTTTATCTGCATGCTATCGAGTAGCGCAGCCAAATACATTTTTTAAATATATATATATATATATATATATATATATATATATATATATATATATATATATATATATATATATATATATATATATATATATATTTATGTAAATGTTACAATGAGGATACATACATATAAACAATACAAGGACGATGCCATGGGGAGCAAAAGACTATGACTAACCCATGGCCTGTGCAAAAAAATTCACATTACAATAAATAAATATTTTAAAATAACTTAAAGGAAAAGGAAAGTACAAAAATGAACGGTAGAAAAATAATCTCAGGGGCATTGTGGCCAAGCAAGGGGCTGGGAGAAATTTGAAATCGTTCTTACATAAGGGGGTTAGGAATGTTAGGGCTAACCTAAGGGGCTAGCCAAATGCATGAATATAGGCAGGCCAAAAGGTTTTGCTTGATACGTGCGACTATCATAAAGAGTTGGCCTTTAAAATTCAAGCGATTAGTAAAAGCAAATCACAAAGGCCAGAGTAGAATTAAAGGTGATGAAAAGTCAAGCAAGTCAAGAATAAGCCTAGAGGCAATACCTTTTTCTCAGCATTAGTCCGCCGTGCTTTACCAGATCCACTCGTGGGTAACCTACTGAGTTGCGATTCAATCTGTTGGAACAATGTTCATTTCATAAGTGAGTTGATAAATAGTAACCCATCTTTTTTAAGAAAAAATATAAATTTATGCTGTCTACGAGAATTAGATATGAGAAAGCCCAGTTTAATATTGAGATGCTGCTCCTCTGCATCTCAAACCTCTAATTTTTAAACTAAAAATAACTATGTAATTTTGACTCTTCTTATGGAACTGTTGAATATATACTTATGCTGACCAACGGAAGAATTTTCAGCGCTCCAAGTATAAAATGGTTTGCAATAACTAATCCAAAATTAGGCTGCCAAAAAGGCAACCCTTCAGGGGCGTCGTGGCACCTATAGAGTAGGGGGGCCAAGTTCAATGATTTTCCGACAAAATTCGGAATTTTTGCCTTTATTAACAGCAAGAGTTCGAAAATATTTCGACGAAGCATTCAAATTTTCGAAAATCCGACGATGTCGAAACAATTGGAGGGGCCATGGCCCCCCGCCCCCATCGGCCACGATGCCCCTGCAACTCTTCAATGTTCGCTGTAAGACAATAAAATCCCAAACAATTTCACGGAGCTTGCTGTATAGAATCCTGGAACAGCTTTTATTCAAAGCATGATTCAGAACTCCAAAGCAACCACTACTAACCAACTCTTTTTAGAGTATCCGAGTATTTGAGTATTCGAGTGTAGAGTATTTGAGTATTCGAGTTTAGAGTATTTGAGTATTCGAGTTTAGAGTATGTAAGTATCAAAAGGGCAGATGTATACAGAGAGGCATAACTTAAAAGGCATACATTACAGAACAGCTATTGCCTTACATTTGCTATGAAACCAGTTACACAAACACAGCAAAGAAGCCTAATCACTGGTCAATTCATGCACTCGTGATATAAAATGTGAAATACCTACTTCGAGTTTTTCTGCAGCAAGTTTGGACAAATCACGCTCTAATTCTGATATCTCCTGTTGAATTTTATCAGTGTCAGATTCCAATCTCTGCAAAAAACAGTACCAAATGGCATATTGCAACTTCAACTCTGAATATTACACAACCACAAAAAGGTAACTAGAAGAGAATTTGATAAAACTAAAATGAGCTGCAGACTGGTGGATGATCAGTCTGCTAACTAAAATATACAAAACACCATCTGTCATTTGAAGGACAGATGGAAATTATAGAAGAGGTACCAAATCACAGCTGCCATCATAGTCAGGTCTCATTAAAAGTACTTTGTGCCTACGAGCGCAGATCCCAGAAATATATGCCTGCAGGAAAATAGAATATAATAGATGGCCATCTGCAGATTCGGATGAAAAATGCCTGCAGATTTTGGAGTGTGCCAGTTTGTGCCTGCGAGCAGTGCTCAAGCGCTCCCGCAGATTAACGAGCTCTGATCATAATAGCTGCAATTCTGAAGTAGCAGGAAATAATTAATTACTGTTTATGCAAATCTTAAAAAATTGTAATCAGGGACGTAGCTTCAATATATTTTGGGGCGATTGTCAGACGTGTGCCCTGCGAAAATTTTCTGTTACATTTTTTTAGTAACAACAGTTGATCACATGGTCCTGGGTCAAGTATCAGGGATTATACGGTCTTTTTCACAAAAATTTCCCTAACTTTTAGCCAAAAAGCATAAATTTTTCATCTCATTAGCTTACCTGATCAACCGTCCTTTCAATATAGGGTGATGCACTTCGTGGCCTGTTCAAGCTATTTTCTGAAATGTACAAAAAATTGACATCACTGATTGTTCAATTCTGAAATTCAATTACTATAACTGATATACCGGAATGTAATCAAAGTTTAATTTAATAGCAATGGAGATACAACTTATCTCGCCAAGCATTCCAGCTGCAATACTCTTAAATAAAGAAGAAACGACGAAAGAAAAACGTGAGATACCAATTCATATTCGCTTATAACTTACTTAAACTCAGAAAAAATCTCAATGCTGATCTTATTTCATAACCCACTGTCATCAACAAATAATGAGCAAAATTTTCAAATTAATTACAAAATAAACACAGTTTTCACGCAGAGCACTCGCAAGGGAGACCTTAAGCAACTGTACATTCTATTTACCGACTGCTGATGTCTATACTTACAATGAGGATAATGATAGAATTTCCATTCTTGCAGGCGTTCTTCTTAGGCCCCGTTTAAACAATAACGTTTTGTACGAAAACGGCGTGGAATTATTCCGCTATAGCCTACCGTCTACACTGAACCGTTTTCATATCCGGCATAAAATGAAGAATTGCATAGGAAAATACTATAGCGTTTACAAATCTACTGTTATGAATGAATGGCCTGCTATCAACCATACATATACTCGGTAAAAATAAGTATTGCGATAAATTCAAAGCAACGTAGATGAGAGAACTCCTAAGCATGATAATCAATTTTTGTAGATTAAAATCATATCGTTTGGGAGCCAGAGTAATAGAGATTTTGTTACATCTACCCACTAAAAATCATTCACTTACATTTTAAAATGCAAAAGATAATTCCTTGGTTAATGTAGATTCTCGTATGTACACGTTTTTTTTATAAGAAAATCATTATTTTGCCTGAGCCTCAATTTTCTTAACTTTTCCCGAAATTGAGCCTGAGATTTTCTTAAATTTTTCTTAACTTCTACTAAAATAAACTGGCTAGAGTCGTTTACACTATCATTAACAATATTGTATACATCGATGAAATACCGATTTTTTGCCTATAAAAAAACTTAATTTTGGAATTTGAGCCTCGTGATTTTCTTACGATTTTCTTAAGATTTTGACGATTTGAGCCTCATTTTCTTATAAACTTTTTTCTTATAAAAAAACGTGTATTCTATTAGGACGTAGCACAAACAGACACGTGTTTTCGGAGATGAACCCAGCCTTATTCTTATTCTTGTTACCCTAGATCAAGTACTTATACAAATCACTGCATCGCTCCAACATCAACCATTCACTATGATAGTAATGTACAGAATATGAAGGATCTAGATACCTGATCATTTTCTCTAATAAGGACTGCTATTAATGGGCAAGTGATTCATTTTATTTCACTTTGGGCTTCAGAATTATAGGCTTCAAAGCAGAAGATAGGCTTTGGTAACCCTGAAATCTTGTGCGTTGAATTGAAGAAGGGAAACGCTCCTTACAGGATATGAAAAGGCGGCTTTGGTACCAATATTGTGAATACTACACAAACTGGTTACTTCCATACCATGACTACTAGACATAAAAGTAAATGCATACGAGTGTACGGCACGATGCATACGAGCGTACGTATAAAACGCTAGCGTTCTACTCGCATTTTCAGTAAGCAATTTGAGTAGGTCTATTAGCTTGAGCATAATGCAAGTGAAAAATTTGTATAAAGGACCTATAACAGTATACTTTCATACGTAGGGGGATGCCTATTAGAGAGGACACTTATCCTAAGCTATCGACACGTGAGGTAGGGTGGCCAGTTTTTATCTCCCTAGTGTTGCCACTAAGTACCCATTCACTGCTGGGTGGACAGTGAGCAAGCATCCAGTCAAAGCCTCGAGCCGTAGACCTTCCGCACAGGAGTCATGCGCTCTAACCACCATGGCAACTCACCCATTATGTCACCTCGCTCATAAAGGACCTATAACTACCACTAATTCATTTGCGACACACATGTAAGGAACTATTGGTATCTACTATACCAAAATACCTTTAGGAGTGTCTCTTTCCGCTTCTTCATATTTAAACTTCGATGGTGAGAATACAACATCAAACCTCGTTATTCCATTTACATTATGTACCACCCACTCTTTGCTCGACCTCTCCCCTTTATTATATGATGCATCATGAAATACTCCTGGCTTTTCTTCCTCTTCAGCGAATCCAAGTTCATTAACATCTCTCATATCCTTCAAAACAAGGCTATTACTTTTGGGGCTATTTCTCTCCCTACTGTTGTCCCGATCAGCATCTTTTGAAGTCTCCCATGCCAGTATGCTGTCACTACTGTTTCGATTGTACTGTTCTCGACCCACTCTAGGACTCCTCCGCAGAGAAATATCATTGCGTTCAACAGAACCTGAAAGAAAAGGACACAAATCTTCATCAATATATAGTGCCTCAGTAATTTTTTTATATACAATTATTTAAAATATAAACAACAATATCACAAGACTGTAAGAATACAAAAGCGCTTTACCACACTAAAAGGACGATACCACGGAGTGCAAAATGTCATGACAACTTCGCAGCCATTGACATTTAGGACACGTAACTACACGAAAAGTAAATATACAACTACGATAAACATACAGACACTAATTACCAAAAACTTTATTTTGGTTTGCTTTATATTGTTTGTGGGGCTAACTTTGGGCAGTCAAAATCGAGTATGAGCGCTTGAAAAGGAAAGCGCTATAGTGCATGGACAGAAACTAGAAGGTGGAAGGAGGCACATGCCCCACTTTGCATGCTCAGCATCCCTTTTCAGTGTACGTAACTGCCCTTTTCAGTTTTCCAGGGTGTCCTTGACTTGATGTACCCCTTCACAATTCTAACGCTTCCTAGGTCCTTGCTTGAGTGCGCGAGTGAAAAATGAAATTATAAAATTAGAGACTTTTAGAATGTAAACAAGTATTGAAATATACCATTGCTCACTAAACTTTCTCTATTTGGGAACATCTCTGCATCTCGACACTGTTCTTTCAATGACGGTGAAGTTGGAGACCTGCTCCATTTTCTCCTATAGGAGCTTCCTCGAGTTGGAAGATGGGCGGACAAACTTCCCTTTGACTGGCTGCAAAAAGACGGTATGTGATGAAAAAGCTTTCGTGTAAAAACAAATGAAAAGGAAAAATGCAAAGATCACATGTCTGCATATAAAATATTTCTTTTTTTTAACTCCAATCCCAAAGACATGAAATTTCACGACAAGCACTTAACAAACATACTTTTTAGTTCTAGGTCTGGTAACTGAATAGGAACCGAATAAATTTCTTACCCAGTAAGGCTTTGAACATTCTCAGCACTATCATCCAGTTTATGTAAAGCTTCGTTGTAAAGACTCTAAAATTTAGTAGGGATCCCTAAATATCCAACAACTAAGATATACTAAATAGTATAATATAACATAAAGACAATCAATCAGTCATAGATCAACCAATAAATAAACCAATCAATCAATCAATCCATCACATTTTCGATCACTGGCGCTTCTTCCCAATGCATTGACCACATCCTGTGTGTTATAGCTCAAATTTTATTTCGGTAGTTTCATACCTTAGGAAATTTTAATAAAACAATAATTTTTAACACATAAAAACACTTGAAAAATAAATCTTTTTAAGCGTTTATGTGTGTTAAAAACTATGGTTTTATTAAAATTTCCTAAGGTATGAAACTCCCCAAAATACAATCAATCAAACAATCAATCAATCAATCAATCAGTCTTTCAATCGATTCTTTACTTACATGCTCTCAGGGTTGAGGTTATGTTTATGAAATGACTGACGTTAATGCTGAACGGAATTACATCCATTTTTTTTCAATACACGCTGAAGCAAATGCTATCAAGTATTCCGTACAAAAAGAATGATGTTGAGACAGTAGCAGTGGTATTTTGTAAATAATTCTGCGTACTATCGAGAAAACAAAACAGTCCAATGCTAGATGAGTAGCACAGTGAAATGATAATGACAAAATACTCACCCTTATTCTATGGTGCTGGTTGTAGAGAATTTCATACTCTTCTAACAGCTAAAGCAAGAAATTTCATTCTTAATTTAAATGAAACTAATTGGAAATCAAGACAATACATTGTCGATATAAATGAAATTTGTTGAAAATCAAGCAAATACCAGCCTTAATCAAATCAGCAGTAACTGACTTGATTGAAGCGGGTAAGTTTTTTGTTTCCAATGAGCTTCCCTCCTGACATTTTTGTCTTTGGATGGACTAACTCTTTTTTGTAAGATTAAAGTTTATATGAATATTAAGGCTCAGAATCGTTGAAATTTAAGAGTGATAAAAACATAATGCAAGGCTCAAGCTACATTAAGACTTGGTGTTTTTATGCATTTGAATTAAAATACTACTTTTAGATTATCTTTTGCACTATCGTTAAACAATTTACTATTCCGTTCCACTTCTGTTTTACTTTAAGACATAAGATATATGCAAACATTTAAATATATGGTATTTAAGAATAATTCAAGAATAATCTCAGGTTCAAAACCAAAAAACATCAAGAACATTGAGGTTCCGCAAAAATTAAGTATTCTTATAGAAAAAGAGACACAAGGATGGTTAAGCACTGCCTTTCAATATTGCTTTCACGTGCTTTTGGAACTATAAAAATTCACAAAATTTAATTGTAAGTTACGTTATAAAGTTTAGACATAATTGAACAGCAGACCAAAATAGGCATGTATAGTTTTAAATAGTATGTTGGTTTTAATTATTTTATATAACTATTGTATATTTTCATCAAAATAAAAGAAATTCACAATGATGATGATTATGACGATAGTGATGATGATGATGATGATGATGATGATGATGATGATGATGATGATGATGATGATGATGATGATGATGATGATGATGATGATGATGATGATGATGATGATGATGATGATGATGATGATGATGATGATGATGCTGATGATGATGATGATGATGATGATGATGATGATGCTGATGATGATGATGATTATAATGATGGTTGTGATAATGATGCTTACGATGATGATGATGATGATGATGATGGTGACGATGATTATATTGATGAAATGCAGCTCTTCACAATCCTAGTACAGTATTGCTACTTGTGCAACAACAACTACAAGAATTGAAAGCAACTGATTGTAATACTCCGAAACTTCCACATAGGTTCAAATCGAGGGTGTAGCTTACAGTATAGCACTCATTTTACTACATGAAAGACACAACAATAAGTATAAATTTAATTTAATTTTCTAAGATTGCTAATTGCCACTACAGCGAGGTATAGCCTAATGCCTACACAGCAATTGCAGTATACGTTCTTTTTTAAAAGAAACAAACTCTCTGGCTTCAGCTCGGATGTTTCTGAATATTTCGTCAAATCCAGTCTTAAATGTTCCTAAAATTTAAAGACTTCCACTGACAATAGTAACCAAGGTTAGGCCACTGCGATGCAACAAAAAGGATGTTCAGGTTTTGTGAGGTATGTAATGGACGTTGTTTCAATTTTCTTTCTAGTTTGATTAAAAATCTTCTTGTAAAAACCGTCTGTTCATGTTGTTATTTGAACCTCAGCCTGCCTGTGTTTCTTAATTGTTTCCTAATTTTTGCCTAGTGCCAGCCTCATGTTTCTTACAGACATGATTCTTTCAAAAAGAACCATTTAAAGCAATTGCAGTAATTGTAGCATCTCTGGTGGTAAGGCCTAAAAGAAGTGTGGACTTGAGTCCATTCCATTTACTTTATGGCTGCTATCATACAATTTGCTAGCAGTGGTGATTTCTAAAAATTTTAACACGGGGGGCTCTAGGCACAACCACGCCCATAGCTTGGGTGTGGTATAGCTACCACCGCGCCCATATTTTTAACGATGGAAACACGAAAATTTATTTCAATACAAATATAGCATAATCAACAACAAAAAATGCCTCAATAACCATATAGCAGTGTACAATTGATCATAGCACTTTGGAAGCAAGGCCAATAAACTCTGCAAAGCCAAGCCAATGCAAGAGTTTTTAGGGGAGGCTGAGCCCCCAAAATGAGCAGAAACTTTAACGAGGGGGGCTCCGCCTCCTGAGCCCCCCTAGCTGTTAATTGCTGCCACGTCCATTGAGTAATTACAGCTAAGACTACAACTAACCTTTAATAAAACTACGGATCTGCGAAACTGTCTCATTTTAGGCCCTAGAGCTCTTGCTTTATAACGTACGCAAGCAAGAACAACTACACGTTTATTCTATTTTTTCAAATGAGCGACAAATACAGGTTGATATAAACTCACCTTGTGAAAAAGGCCTCTTTCACTGGCTCTTTTAGATGAAGCATCCTCCAGTCGGTTGATCTATAAAAAAGGAGTTTCCTTGTAGTGAACTAGGTAGAGCCTTCTCTAGGACGAGTAAAAATAATGCAGATTTTTGTAGCTCCCAATCATAAAAATAGATCGCAAAAAAGCAGAATAAACAGAAATAAGTCTTTGCTTTCATAGGCTTAAAAATTAATATATAAATTACACTGACATGGATAGGGTAAGGATCAAGGATGTATTCTCCAAAATATAAGTGCTTTTCTGTTCACTGGGAGAGATTGTAGGAGTTTATCAACGACAGATCCCAATAGCTATATTTAACTAAACTAATCAATTATAAGCAACATACACATGACCAAGCAGGGCTACATAGTTAGGAACCTGGATATAACAAGATAAGGCGTTATCAGGCATTCAAAGAACTGGATTAAACACGTCCGATGTTTCATATGCACGTTCGTATAGACTAAAGCGTCAGGAATAGCTGCCCTTGGTCAATAAGGTATGTGGGAAATATGAACTAACATATTCTATACAAATGAACTAACATATTCTACGATATCTTATCAACTACTTCATACCTGTTCCAACGCATCGTCTAAATTACTTTGAATTTCTTGCTTCTGCACTTCTAGATTCCTTATCGTTTCATCTTTACTAGCACTGTCTCTTTTAGAATGCCCAAGGTCCTCTCTTAATTCTCTTACCAGCGCATCACTATCACTCAATCGTGAACTTGAGTTGAACTATGAATTGAAGGAAGCAGTCTATCGTAACATCAATCTTGCTTTAGAAAGCAGACAGTGAAGAAAGCCCAAAAGGGGGAGAGGCTATCTTTATTTGCAAGATACCAACGATATAAGCGTAATGCCATTGTGATATCTAAATTGTTCCTTGAAATATTATCAAGAGAGGTAATATATTCAAGGTATCGTAATAAAGAGCAAATTATTTCAAATCTAATAGATAGAATCAAACTGTGTAACAATTTTCTAGAGATTTATAATAGCAACGGCTATAGAAGACAAAAGCAATAGAAGACATTTAGTAGATGTGTACGAACTCAAGGTTCGTAAAGTATATGTGAAAAAATTCCCTAGCATTTTTACAATTTCTACAGTTTTCCCTGAACTATGTAATTACTGTATGTAAATTTTCCCTTAAATATTAAAAAATGTATGCTTTTCTAAGACTTAGTACCAAAAATTTCATACCGAATCTACAATGCACATGCTTAAATACAGATACAATTTCTGCCTTTAGGCTAGCTGAGTCTTGAGCATAGGCATCACGTGATTTAGAGAGCACACTAGCAACTGGTGCTGAACGAGCAGTTGACATAGAATTAGAGATGTTGCAAAATCCTTGCGGCAAGAACACAACCTAAAAACTTTCAGGTAAATTAAACCGTTCTTTGACATAGACTTTTTCCAGACTATACACAAAGTTCCCTGATCTTTCCTAAGTTTCCCTGAACTTCTTCACAACCTCTTATTTTCCCTTATTTCCCTGAGTGTATGAACCCTGCAGACTTCATTAGTGCAAAGTAATCTCATCCACTATGTACACAATGCTACCATTATGATCACAGAAAAAGGATTCACTTGCAAGTTACCTCTTTCTTCTTGGCATAAAAAAGCTCATCTTCAAGATGTCGTCTATCACTAAGATGAAATGAAAAATCATTATTCGTATGTTCTTTCCCCAAATGAGCTTCTATCCCAAGTGCTTTGAAACTGCCCATACACAACTTGACAATGCTGAATATTGTCTGGAAAAGCTAAGATCAAAACTTAACTTGATAAAGCACCAATTATATTAAATGAAACTTGGTATTATGAGTATTCTGTCTGCCGCGAAATTCAATATCAATTTTACGCATGAAAACAAATTTGCAAACCTGAGAGAACTACTAAGCAACTCTTGAACAGCAGACAATTCTTTACTTGTTTTCCTTCTTTCTTGGTCAATCTTGAAATTTCGTTCTTGCAAAATCGCTTTATCAGCTTCTAATATCCGATTCCTCCTTTCAAGTTCTGAGCATAAGCTTTGAAGTCGACGATTCTCCAACGAAATTTCGTTGTTTCTTCTTTCAGATTGAAAACACCTTTTCTCTAGTTCAGTCTTGGCATCATCTGTATAGTGCGATTGAATTAAGGGATGTTCACGATCTGGTGACGTCAAAACTGATACCAAGTCATTCTTCTCAAGGACAAGTTTCTGCAATTCCTTTTCATAGTACTTCCGAAGCTCTTCAATTTCATTTTCAAGTTGCCTGTTGGCATCCACACTGTGATTTCAATATATGATCAAATGACATTATCAAGTTTTGAAGAAGCAAGCTAACTCTAATTTTAAATCATACTAGCTTTAACAGTAGTCTTATGACATGATAATGCAAAGAACAATTACTACCTTTCTATAATACATTAAACCAATAAAAAGTAAATTTCATTCCATTACATTACATTATGCTAATTATACTATATAATATATTATAGTATATTATACTATATTACATAATATTAGATAGTATATTATATATTATATTATATTATATTATACTATATTATATTATATTATACTATATTATATTATATTATACTATATTATATTATATTATGTCCTATTATATTGTATTATATTATTACATTATATTATATTATATCATATCATATCATATTACTTTATATTATATTTTATTATACTATATTATACCATATTATATTACATTGACATTTCATTGCTATTACATTCAAAAATGTCAAAGATGGAATTCAACTTCAAGTATATAATATCAATAACAAAAGTGTAAACCATTTTAGCTAGTTTATTTCAGTAAAAGTAAAGAAAACTTTAAGAAAATCTCAAGTTCACTTTCAGGAAAAGTTAAGAAAATTGAGGCTCAGGCAAAATGATTGTTTTCTTATAAAAAAAATGTGTATAAAGCCTGAAGTAATATTTTGCTCTATATCTGTAAGTTATTCAGTCACTTCCATGCTCTAATAGCAAAGACACCTAAACAGATTATTAACAAGATCTGGGAAAAAGTTTCAACAATAATACCTTTTTGGTCTATCCTGAAAGGATATTTCCTTGTATGAATCAATGGACTCCACATCAAGATCAGACAAATCTAATGTTGAAGGCACCATTGTGTCTGTTTTTTCAATTCTACTTGCATCATGTTCAACTTTTTGCCATGTTGAACTGGTAGGGCTTATCAAAACACCCTCAGAATATACTCCATCAACAATGCCACTTATGTCCCCAATCATCACAGCCAAATTTGAAGACAATTTATTGTTTACTGGATTAACCAGAATTTGTTTCTTAGCCATGTCAGTTTCATAAATTTGTGACATGGTTGGTTTCTCAGCTTTAATAGGAGTGGAACTTATAATCATTTTACTTTTCACTTCTACTTGATTAGCATCTATACCCTCAGATAATACTTTATCTAAAAAAGATCATAAAATCTTTATGGTAATCTAAGACAAAAGATACTTTCAATATTGCATATGATTTTATATAGAAACAGAAATTACTTTGACCTAATTGAAAAAGGGTATAAAGTTGCATTTTGGCATCAGCTTTTAGTTGAAATGTTCATTAATCTGATGAAATTTGATACCCATACCAACAGATCCTTGCTTCAGCAAAAAGTCCTTGACATATTATTTCTGCAAGACATGCTTTAAATGGCTTGGCCATCACAGTTTTCATAAGGCACCAGCTGATGTTTATACATTGAGGATTAACAAATTTTCTGCTAGTAAACCTAGTGTGTGCACATATCTTCTTCCAAAGAGTAACACTAATGTAGGAAAAGGCAATGCACAGCAAATTTTAGAGGCTTTGTGGTATAATGTCTTTACATCATCATTTTCAAAATGAGCAACAAGATAAAAAATATGCTGGAAGGATTGCAATAAAGCATTCTGATTTGTATACAAAAAATATTTTCTAATAAACAATAAACAACAATTCAAAAACAGTATGAAATTAAAAATGCTTAGCTAAAAATGCTTTTCTGATATTGAAAATAAAACTGCTACTTGCCATCCACTCCCATGCTATCATCCATCTCAAGGCCATCTTTTCCAGCATTATCCTGTCTTATAGAAATCAGCTCATCAGTATCTTCACTTTCATCTGAAGTCTCACAATCTGAATTGATGGGGTCTTTAATCAAGCTTCCTTCCAAACTGCCATCCACTTTTTCATCTTTAAAACCAGCTATCATTGTATCTTGTGGAAGCCAATTTGATAACACTGAAGAGTTTTCTTGTCCATTTTCTGCTTTGTTTATATATTTTTCAATTTCTTCCTGTTTATGCTGACATTCATTTGCATTCACGTTATCTATACCTTTAACTGTGTCACTATCTATGCATTTTTCATGTTTGTTCAATATAGTTCTACCACCCCCCTCAACCTTACTGCTAGCAATTTCAATATAAGCATTAAGAAATGACTTCTCAATTATATGTCCCACAGTGCTGTTCAACTTCTCTTCTGCCATAATGCCAGGCACCTACATGATGCTGTAAAAGAATAAATCAAATTTGATGATGTGAAAAGTCATAGCTATAAATGCTTTCTACGACGTCCATAACTAAAGTCCAAAAATGACAGAAACATATCCTTCCGTCATTTTTGGACTTTAGTTATGGACGTCGTAGAAAGCATTTATAGCTATGACTTTTCACATCATCAAATTTAATGTATGAAATGTAAACTCAGGTGAGGAGTCAATTGTAGTGCACTAGTAAAGACAAGCATCTATTATGTGCTTTTGGCTCCACTCTATTTATAGAACTTTTCCCTGGGCTAAAACCAATATTGAGGATTAAACATTCAAAATTCATGAGTAACGTTTACTTCACATTTCAATTTACTAAATAGTAAATTTAGTATAAGATTTACTATACGTCTCCAATAAGTACCTATACAATACACCCTACTACATTACCCTAGCTACAAACTAACTACTACGCATACTCTAACCTCTATGTTAAGTGATTCTTGCATTTCTACAGCTAATTCATTCCCTACTTCAAGAGGTAACTCACTCTCAAAGGAGTTTTAACTTTAATTAACAATTTTTATCGCTAATTAAAAGGTAGAAGACAGTAAAGTTTGTACGCACTTGCATGATTCAAGCAGTCTTTAGAGTTCTTAGCCAACACCCCAACCAATCCTCTACAATTGTTTGTAGTTCAAACTCAATAACATCTGCTTTCCTTCGATTATGAAAACGTAAACCCATTTTGCTTTGGCCTCGATGCTATAATTGATATCGAGATTGCAGTGTTGGCGCAAACCACGCAACGTAAACCCATTTGGTGTAGCATTTTGAAGCGTAATACATACCGGCACTAGTAATTCATGGCAAAGCGTTAAAGCTCTGTATTTGTCAAGACATACTTGCAAAAGGCACTTCTGTAAATTTCGTTTCTCTACTCGCCACGATCACTACTCGCTTGAGAACAGAGGTGGATCCAGAGCTGGACTTTGAGGGGCCATCTGAATCATTTTATTGCCTTTTATGTGAGAAGTTTCTTAACACCATGCTTTCCTATTAGAGCTATTTTCATTTGGGGGGCCATGGATCCCCGCCCCCCTTAGATCCACCCCTGCTTGAGAAGTCTTGTGAGAAAGTCAAATTTTATATCAATGGTAGATTATCCACCAGTGACCTTTTTTTATTTTTCGTAAAGAATAAATATTGTAATCGAAAAATGACCAAATTATTGGACATGAAAATGAATGAATATACGATTGCGTGGGAAAGAGAAAATTGAGTAAAGGCAATATATCTTCTATGACTTGGTTGACATTTGCGACTGTATGAGATGACAGATGAGAAGGGAAACCAAGAACAAACCTCAAGAATCAATAAAAAACAATTAGTCTATTCAGCTACAACTTTTCTCTAGCATAAACAAGACACGACTGATTCTGTTTAAAACAGGCTTCTAAGAGCATGACTACCATGACATTAAAGCTTGTGAATATGTGGCAGCATTCAGAAAACTAATAACAGCTTGGCACGGGAAACTGCAGATGCAAGTTATTAGTAGCTAGAGTGTTGTTTTTTTCATTTTATTATGTTATTTTTAATTAGCAGCTTCTATTTATGATATATTAACTATTTTAAAAACAACAACTTGTAAGGATGCTTCAGCAATAAATAATAATTATAATTATTACCAAGGTTTATGAGTTAAGAAAGTTTACTACTAGCTTCCTTAACCAAAAAATTATACCAGAAACCGACCGCCTGCTTGAATGAGGTGGAAAGGGGACAGCATACTCGAGCTAGTCACCTTAGCTGAAGCAACCCTTTGATTGGTATATAATTGTTCATCAATCAGAAATAACGTTGACAAGAACATTCTGCAAGCTCGTGAGAATCAAGATAGTAAGTGACAACTGCAAACTATAGTGTGGTAATTGTCCATAAAAGTTGAGGTAGAATCGCAGCTTTTCGGTATAGTTACTAGTAGAACCATGTTTTCGCTTATACATTGGACGCAAGGCTAGTTCACTTGGATGGAACGCAATTTTTCAAACACGTTGAAAGAAAAATGCACAAAGCGGGATATCCCGTCTCATGAAAGCAGGCTTCAAATTTGCCTTCTTATTGGTTGGAGGGGGTATTTTGCAGCAAACTATTTGAGGTGCAACATACTAGAATCTCGCAACATATAACACTGAAATAGAAGTATAGTAGAACTCCATCTTGCATAAAGGTGACAGAGGGCTGCAGTAGTCCCCTTTCCATTTTGACACTAAAATCTTTCGTCAGATTTGACAGAACAACATTTGACCATAAACACCCCAAGGCAGTTTAGATCCAGGGTGTTTCAGCGGCTAATTTATGGATGGTAATTCTACCCATCCCTTATAAATACCTACTATTAACTCCAAAATATATTTTACTTGAGCTACAATAACATTCTCAATATAAAATTGCGAGAGTTTAATACCCGGCCGAATGGCCATACTTCCTTGGGTCTGATTTTGCATAAATGTTACCCACTCCTTCAAAGTATACTGCTTGACAAGCAGACATTTCTGGTTTCTCAATGTGAGTCAAGTTATGTCCCTTCTTTTTCAATCCTTCTTGAATGAATTCTGGTATCTCTCTATGTGTCTCTACCCATACGGTATTGGGTATCAACTGATGATGTATTCTTGGTTTTGTTATAGCGTGCCCTAGCTCTTCTCCAAACCAGAATTTGTGTATCAAAACCTGCAAATAGACGATATCGTGCCAATATAAATACTATAATTCAATTTTCAGTAAGTATAGGATGAAGGAAGAACGAACTCATCAAAATGCTATGAAGACTGCTCAAAGCAAAGTGACGATTGTCTTCCTATTTGCTTGTAGCTGTGTGTTGTGCTGGGTATTACCAGCGTGTGTGTTGTGCTATACTCTGTGGCACCAAATAGAAGGGGGTGTAATAAGGAAGGGGGTTAGTACTTTTGCTAACAATGCATAAATTGGGGGGTGTGTTAATAGTTAGGGGGTCAATGTTCAATAGACAGAAAGGGGACCCAAACATTTCTTAATTGTTGGAATTGGTTTTAATATTTGTAATAAGTACAAGGTAAATAGTTTATTTTTATTTCCTTAGTTGTTAATATTGGTTTGCATTCATAAATTCAATGTTTTTCTTCCTAACCCTTTTTACTACTTTGAAATCTTCAAGTTAGTAGCACTAAGGATGACATATTTTTCAAAATTGCCTAGTTGGGGGGTTAATAAATTGAAATCTGCAGTCGGGGGGCTCCCTACTATTCAGTGCCAAAGAGTAAGTGCTTACACATTTGTGGCGATGAGTGTTGCACGAGATCGCTGTGCTTTGTAAGTGTTGTGAGCGTGTTGTGGGAGCATTTTAAATGCATATGCATCCATATTTGTAAGTAGAAGATAGAAACTGTTTTGATACTTAAAGCTGTCTTGATAAATTAAAAACTTTAACAAAAGGGGGCTCTAGGTGCAATGTCAGAAAGTGAGTTTGGCATATTTGCAGCCACACCTATATTTTTAAGGATGAGGAAATTCAGCATAGCAATGCAATAGAACACATTGGAAGCAAGATCAATGCACTTTGAAAAGCAAGATTAATGCAAAAATTGAAGAAGCCCCCAGCCTCCCCCCAAGATGAACAAGAACTTTCTAGAACCTCCTAGAAATCACCCTTGCTCTAAGTACATCATATGATACAAAAATAGGAAACCAACAGGACACTTACGGAAACTGACGCAGTCATGATTCTTGGCCCACCTGAGCAACCCAATACCATCTTTACGCGGCCATATTTGTCAACAAGTATAAAAGGAGCCATGGCAGAAATTGGTCTTTTACCCGGTTTGATATAGTTAGTGGGTGAAGGAGGAAAACCAAATCTACTTGGAGTATCTTGTGTACTGAAGTCATTCATGTCATTATTGTAAAGGATGCCAGTTGTTGGCGACTTATAAAATGAACCATACCTGTAGAAGCAGGAACAATACAACTCTTAAATAGGGGTTAATGACAAAAAACGAAGAACCGGAAGAAAGATGACAAACATGATAGATATTTGAACGGACATTGAATATGACAACGTAGAAAATTCAAAGGAAGACATAAACGGTTACATCCTTGGCAAAAGTCTGGCTTGTCGGGAAATTTTCAGTATATATTTAGCTTGTCGGGAAATTTGCAATAACCCAATAATACTATTTGACGTTGGAACGCGAGGAAACCCTTCTCTGGCGGGAAAGTTGATTTGAATGCAGGCTTCTTTGTAGGCAAATTAGGGTTGCTACCCCTCCAAAAATTTGCCTTGGATAAGCCCCTGACATGGACGTACGCGCAATGTAGATGCTAAACAGCTACTGACGCTTAACTGTACGCTTCGAATCAACTATGGCAAACAATTTGACTAAGATAGCTATATCGATTTATATAAAATGACGTATTTTCAATATTTGGCGGCAACATTGAATAGATAAGAAGCGGTCTTACCATGCGTTTATACTATGAGTTGCAGATACAGCATCTCCATTTTCAGCCAGTATAGACACGTGAGTCGTACCTTTATCGGCCGATAGCTGTACCTCGATCCCATAATAAGAAGGTTCATGCGTTGTGTCATCGGATATTTTCTCTCGAATATTATGTCCAATTTTTGGGCTTGTCATATCGTCCATGAGCTGAAAGAAACATGCATTCAGACATGCAACGGGTTCTTGTAAATCTAACTAGATTGAAAATTGTAACATAAGGAGATGCAAAATCAATGAGGTGAGTGGGCAAGCGGCAAATTCCAAGCGGCTAAGAGTAAGTGCAAGTTCCATTAGCTTAACCGAAGTTAAGCATGGCTGTGTACAGTCAGGAACTGGATGGGCGACCTTCCAGATGAACGACCAAAACAGCTCACTCCGCCGTCCTTCGGAAGGGACATTAAACTAGGGGTCCCATATCTGGATGCGGCATGCATAGTAGGCCTAAATTAGCTGAAAAAGCTAGGTATAAAAGCCTACTCAAAATAAAGTAAAAAACAACAACAACAAGGTATGGGCACAGCAGAATGTACTCAGTGATGGCCAAAAGGCACCAAAGTAAACTAAATATTGACAATCCTCATAACATGTACTTGTAGGGTTATTATGGTAAGAAGTAGAAACAAGTAAACAATTACCATTGGAATGAATGAGTCTTCAATTCAAGCATAACTTAGCCTTAAAGACAGGCATAAACGTAGTTTGCTTCTTAATATAAAAATATGGTGAATAATCACCAACATTTTCAGTTGATACAATTATGTTGAAAGGAAAAGTAATTGAATTCAATCACAATGAATGCTTTCCTTGCACTTACTGCTTAGGTTGCACCTTCCGAAGAACGACGCACGTAGTGTACAAATCTAGCCATACACCGGAAGAATAACTTTCCTAAATGTGTCCCCTACAAAATGTTTGCCATACTACTAATGGCAAATAATTTTCATATTGATGCGCAGTATTGATATGCATGAAGCGTTAGAATCATAGATGTATGAGTAAGGATGTGCCGATGGAGACGTGGAGAGGTGTCACACCCCAATATCTTCAAATTTGCAAGAAAGTCGGTCAAAAGTGAGTCATGCTGCAAAGCAATAGTTGGCTAATTGGTCAAGACGTCCCCACCCCTCAGAAAGTGCCTCGGCACATCACTGTGCAAGAGTAGAGTAAACTTTATTTAAAATGTGCGATCTACAAACTAGATGACAATAACCTTATTTACAACTTCTTCCTCCATAAAATCCGGGTCGCCCAACTTTGAGTATTTAGCATACCCAAACTTCATGGCTTCAACCAAGCGATGGTACAACAGAATTGCTTTTTTATTATCTTTTAGGTCGTCTTGCGTAAACCCATAACCTAGTAGAAAAAATCACGTAAAGTTTTTGAGCCAAAAATATCTACTTTCAATGAAGAAGTACCTTATATTCTATGAAAGCTATATGCTGTAGCTGTCAGCACGTCAATTAATATGTGCGTGTGCATACGCTTGTGCACGGGCATCTATTGTATACAGTTGTATATACATCACATGCTAAAAAAGCTGCTTTGAGAATGCCTACTACTCTCATAATGGCACCATTCAATAACCACGTAACACCCAAATTCGCCCATTTTGAACACCCACCCGCCCCTTATAACGCATCGTGACAAATATAGTATTAATGATTAATTAAGTCATTGATTTGTTAGCATTCTCGTATGTTGGTTTTAAATAGTTTATAAAGCTATTTTTAGTATACCAACAGGAAATAAATTTATGAAATGAAATGAAATGAAATCTAGTACCATCAATCCCCATTGTTATATAGCACTTTGAATCGAAAGACCTGCTTATCAATGTTTTCGGTATCTGCTCACGATTCATGGTTCATAGTACCCATTATCTTCATATAATAAATAATTACTCATTCTAGTATTCTAATGTGAGAGTATGGTATCACAGGGTCGTTTATTTGGCACACAAGATGACATTTTTGGTACTTTTACGTAAGTCCAGAGACAAGAAACAATGTCACAACCATGATTCAGAAAAGTGGAGGATACATACATACACAAATAGCGTTGGGTTGGTGTAGTTGCAAGAAAGATACATTTCAATTTAAAATGTCTGTTACATAACAAAAGAGCTATGACCCCCCCCACACTGTCCTAAATTTTGTAACTCATCGTAACAAAAATAACCATACCCATCCACCCCTAAGGCGTTACGTAGCTTTTGAATGACTCATATTGACAAACAATCTTATTAATTTGTGGCTATATCTGAGTATATTCCAAATAGTTAAACTATCGAATGTACACAATAGTTGCAGTTCTAATGTACATAGGTAAGCTCACCTTTCAAGATATTAAGAATATACGTAACTACTGGCCCTCCACTAGGAGCCGGCAGCGTGTATATTGTTAAATCGCCAATTTCATCTGTGAGAGCTTTTCGCTTTACAACCTTATAATTGGCTAAATCGTCCAGACTTATTATTCCTCCTGCATCTTGAATATCTTTAACAATATCCTCTGCAAGGGCCCCCGTGTAAAAATCTTCCGGGTTATCACGGATTCGCTCCAGTGTTTTTGCTAAAGCTTGATCCTTTATGACCGTTCCAAGCTCAACCATTTTACCGTTTCTAAATAGGAGTTCTCTGTTGATGATACAAAAAGATATGCCATTGTTTATAATGTAAGTTGAAGGATAATCTGGACACTATATTGCATCAATAACATTCTCACTTTAACAAGGCAAATAATTCTTTACTCTGCTTATTTTGATGTTGTTATTAACCACAGACTGTGTATACCACTGTACTAGACATGAAGTGCTTTAAAGCTTTCACTTAAATTTTTCTAAAAGGGAGAGTCTAGTAAAGCAAAGTGGGTAGTATAGAGATCTGATACACTTTTCAAGCATGTGTAACTACACCAAGAGAATGTTCAGAAAGACACTTGATGCTCCTATCAAAATTTCCACACTCTAAATCTCTTTTGGTAAAAGAATTAAATGTAGCTATGTTGTACTATAATTAAATGTGGCTATATTATCTGGGAATACTCTGGTAATACCATTAAGCTTGACATTATATCTCCTCTTATTACCTTAAGCCGGGATCTGACTCCACGTGATACCTCCATACATGGGCTGCTTCATGCATTCTTTGTGGGACCTGAAACCCTTTTAGTGTTAAATTTATCGTTGGCTGTACTAATTCTTTCCATGGGAGATTCCCATGTTCTTTCCATGCTAGGTACATGCCACGGATTTCACCAGGAACCGCAATAGCTAGACCACCTGAAAGCCAAGAGAATAATTTGTTGGAAATGTAGATTTTCCACACAGATATATGAACAAATTGGTGCCGTGACCCAACAGCCATTTCGGAGATATAGAGGAGAGAACTGTCTATCCAGTGAACTATGGAAAAACATTTCTCTCTACGGTTCTTAGAAACAAAGATCTTACCATAATACTTTGGAATGACAATTCTTTTCTCTATATCCCTAAAATAGGCTGTTGGGTAAAGATGCGAAAAGACTGCAAATTTACCGCTGCCCTAACAGATGGTTCCTGGTCACTAAACAAAATTAGGCCCACTCTAAGATCAATTTTTACCGCGATATTTAGAATGATCTTTGGAAAGGGATACCTACTTCATTGTGATCTCCCTACAGCATTTTTTCAAAAACAAAGTTATGACTGAAACATAAGAATGAAATTTTCATATGCAGAATCTCGAAAGTTTCTTCTATGAAATTTAACTATCAAATTGCTACAATTAGCGAGTAATGTGCAAAATGTTAGAGGAACGATTGAATTGAATTGAATTTACTTACCAAAGCTAGATCTATTGCCTTCATTCATAAACATGTCTTCTCGTGCTTTGCCCGGAGCAGCAGGTTTGTAATCATATGTATCTACAGTCCGTCCTTTTCTTTTGTAAACCAGCATAAAACCACCGCCTCCAATACCGGTAGAATGCATGCTGTAAATGCCAAGACAAAACAGCGAAGCAACAGCAGCATCTACAGCGCTCCCGTTACTCTTTAAGATATTGCGACCTAACATGTTGAAGCAACAGTGAAATCAGAAGCTGGCCGAAAAATGATTGCTTTCCAGATTGCAAAAATATTCAATGAAATTCCCAACAAACTATAGAGTAAAACATCAATTGACTTTGAGACACTTTAACTTAAACTTTTGGTATTTTCTTTGCATTTTAGTTTTATGAACAACCTTTAGGACTCATTTGCAATATTATATACTGAGGCACATTTGGTTAACAGTATTTGGGTGATAGCAGCAAATTCATTCTACTGAACTGTATAAATATGGGTATAATTAGCATATTATTGAGTCGTAGTAGTCAAAAACTGATGAATAAAAACTTAAGTGATCTATTAGCCAAGCCACCGAGCGGGAGCAGGGGGAAATTGCTTCATGACCTCAAGGTCAAAAGGGGCCTCATAACATTCAATACTTCAAAGTCTGGGAGTCCTCATAAAGTAAACCGGCAACCAGTAGAAATTTTCCAAAGTTACTTTCTACACTCCGAAAATTTTTTGATCGCTTTACTCGCAGGAGAAAATTTTTTGATCGCCTCGTCTTTCTTTTTTGCCCCTGGGCCTCTGAACACTTTCGAAGGTCCTGCAATCTATATATGTATATATATATATATATATATATATATATATATATATATATATATA
>WIPJ01000217.1:268817-292001 GCA_018155075.1 Cassiopea andromeda
CATATATATACATATATAAATATTTATATATATAGTACAACTAATATATATATATATACATACATACATATATTACTATATATTACTTATAGCCAAAAAAGATAAATTGATATGCTCTGCAAAGTATAGGTAAACAAAATAAGGTCCTGCTTATTCTTGCAAATAATGTAGATGCTTGTTGGAGAGGAAAATGCATTTGCCTGATCTGTACTAAGGATCATTCACAAGATACGTGACACTTTTAATAGGGAGGCAGAGTACCTTGATTTGCTGTTCTATCATTTGAGTGGAGGGTTAAGGAGGAAGAAGCTTCCACCGACTAATGACCCTCAAAATTTATAGTACAACTAATACCTATTTCAGAGCAAGTGACAGCATCTGCGGCAACAGCACCATTTTGATACAACTCTGCAGCATCAGGTGACTTCAGGATGCCATGATTGTGTCTTTTATGTCCGAAGCAATATAAAGTGATCGCCACCGCAACTGCAATCGCAGCTAAGACGGTCAAAGTTGTGAGTGATATCAGAACGAACTGTTTTTTGCTAACACTACAAAAAATTAGAGAACTACTCAGAGTAAGACAAGAAAAATGTGATGGTATAAATTGGAGGAAAGTTTTGTGTACCGGTTTTGAAAGTTGTTCTAAACTACCTGGTACATCCTGGACTATTGAAGAAAAATCAGCTTGACTTTGATTCCGAAGTATTGCTGAGGCTCTACAGCTAATTTTTAGCAGTTTCAAAACAAGGAATGTTATTGTTTGCTACAATTATAATGGAGTTTTCCTTTACAACTTTAATTCTTCTTACTTTTGACAATTCATTGCAATATCAACGTAGAACACGCAGAGCATCTGATATACTACTAAAACGGCTGACACTTCTATTGGATCACAATAGTCATTTGCCCTATTATATCAAAGAATTTTAGCAACACTTTTTGTATTAACTGAAGGATACAAATCATTTATAAAGTATACTAATAAACAAATTAGCAGTGTACAACTATATATAAATATATATATATATACATATATATTACATATATATATTTATATATATATATATATTCATATATATACACATGTATATAACAATCCAAAAGAACTGTAAAGTCAGAGTGCTCAATGCGATAGGCAGAGTAATATACTTCGAAAATTCTGAAGTATATATATATATATATATATATATATATATATATATATATATATATATATATATATATATATATACATCACTTTTCACAACATAAAGAATCTCATTCTTTGAAGTGTTCATATACAAAATTTCATAAATGCTCAAGGAAGAGAGCGATATCTTAACTCTCACAGCTCCATAGATTCTCAGAAGCGGGGGAGGGGTAGCTTATGCATGAAATAAATGATATACACTTACACAACACGTCGCTTTGCTTTCTTGGTATCATATTGGTCAGAGACCCTTTTTACACCAATTCCATCATCTGCAGATTTCATTTTTGTGTATTTGCATCGAATTTACCTCCTTTCTACTTTCAGATCATTGCTCTTCTTTTTTCTAATTGCTAATTTCCAATTTCAGCGGGAAAGACTGTCAACAAATTGAGGTAAAAGCTAACTTCAGCATCCAAGCTATGCGTTGTGCAATTTATTTATATTGAAGTCAATCCTAACGACTTTGCTGAAAAATGTTGCAAGAAATGTTCGTCAAGGAAATTTTCACATTCCTTTAACTTCACCTGAATTTGTTCATCAATGTGAAAACAATTATAGCCAGTATGCACCATATACTATTGCACAATTGCAAAAAACTGAATTTCCAAAAAACTACAATTATAAGACTTTACCTCTCCGTGGCCAGAAAACTTCTCATATGAGAAGAAAATATCTCCCGGTAGATAAACTTCTTATGAGGATATTAGCTCATTTTTGGGGCATTTGCTTTCGGACTGTAATTCAATTTTCAGAGCAATGGTTAAAAACTGGGCCTGCCAGTTTTGAGAGTGATTGCTCCATGCTGATAAAGGGTCACGATTCTTCTATTGAGCAAATTGTTTCCTTTTACACGTGATTTTATATTCCCAAAAAGGGCATTCAACACTGTGGCTGGCAATTGCCAGGGAATGGTAATTAACCGCTTTGGAAAATCTCATAACTGTAAGAGGTGAGATCAATAGCGAAGAGATATGTTCCCATAAGAAGTGTCTCAAATATTAGAGAAATAAACTCACCGGCGTTAATTACAGTGATTTTCCTTTCTATTTGATTCTTGAACCTCATAGAAAACTCTTCTATAATAGTTGAAGATAAATAAATATTGAGATAGAGCATGCGAATGTAATTAGTTGTGGTTCGGCTTCATGTTGGCCGCTTTAGACATTCATTACAGGTAACCGTATTGAGAAATTTAACGCTATTGCTTTTCTGTAGTTCATGCTTACGGGCATGACTGAACTTGAAAGGATTTTCATAAAGCATATACAATCAAAATTGCACTGCTCCTATTGAATATCTGTCCTTTCGTGAACAATTTCTCCAAATAATTTCAAGTTGACTTCAACATAAGTTGCACTTCTGATTAGCTTTTGCCTTAAGGGCATTGACATTATACAGGGAATAGAAGCAATTATGTTTTCAAGACCGAAAGAATGCACATAAAAGAACATATTACGAACAGATATAGATGCAAAACATAGAATTACAAAACGATGTACCATTTGATAGAAACATGTGTAGAAACTAGAGCTTCGGTAGCACCTTTTTATATAACACCCTAAGCTCATTACAGCATATCGTTCGAAAATCTGCAGAAAAGAGATAAAGCTGAATTGTGTCCGGAAGGGTAAAGTGAGTAAATTCTACTGGAATTGATCTTGCAATCCTGGCCGCCAGGAGGCATTTGATAGTTACAATATAAGCCCCCCTCTCAAATAAGCTCCCACCTAAGCATGTGACTATACCTATTTGAGAGTTTGTTAGTGCTTTATAGAGCTAGGAAAGAAAAAGTAGCCATTGATTAGCGAAAATCTGCCTGTCCTTTAAAACTATCCTATTAATTGTATGTGTGGCATCGAAGAAATCGTTTACTGGCAGAAAGATTGTAAGTGGCACGTGATCAGCTACCAAGAACACTTTTTAAGCCCCCCTCGAATAAGCCCCCACGTAAAACTCGAAAAATAAATAAGCCCTTAGGGGGCTAATTTGAGGATTTTGCGGGATGAGCGAGGTAGCGTAGTGGTTAGAGCGCATGCCTCCTATGAGGAAGGTCTACTGTTCGAGCCCGACTCGATGCCCTGACTGAATGCTCGCTCACTGTTCACCCACCAACAAATGGGTACCCAGTGGGAACACTGGGGAGATAAAGGCGTTGAGTAAAGGAACTGGCCAACCTACCTCACATGCCGATGGCTCAGGATAAGTGTCCTCTCTAACAAGCACTCCACTACCTACGAAAGTATACGGGACTACCTACACTTCTTTCTTTTAGCTCACCAGCAATTTCATTTTGCATCGCCCCCTGGCTGGGTATTACTGATCTTCCATAAGTAAGTGCAAAGCTATTTTAGATTACTTGAAACGTTAAGATGCAAGCTGTTTGAATTTTATATGAATCTCTAATGGGTTGTGGGATATTATTCTAAGCTGTAGAAGTTCCTCATCCACACAATCCACTTTTGTGGTTGTTCTTAAATCACTCTTATTTTTGTGTTCTAGAAATGGCATTAAACATGACTGAGATCCATTCTGGTTCCTTTACATTGCTGGCTGCACTAGGGGGGCATCCATAAAGAAGTTCCGCACCCTGGGGGAGTGATGGGGCTAGCAACATTGCGGACAAAAGTGGGTAAGGGGAGGGAGTGGTTCGGCTGTAAGTTGACATCCTTTTCAGTGTAGTCTATGTAAAAGAGAAAAAGGCATTTAAAAGTCATTTTAGCATCACCTTCCGGCTTTTGAGATGGACAGTACCCGTGTCATTTTCAGAGTTTGTTGTTTTTCCATAGTTTTGCAGCTCTTTGTTTGTCTTCAAACTCAGTTTCCACACGGACAATGGGAGGGGATTGATAAGCAAAAAGCGGACAGGCGTTTACAGGGGGAGGAAGGGGGTTGAAAACTGGCAAATAAGTGCAGGCATCCTTTGTGAATGGTTGCTAGGATGAAAAAGCAATCTATAGCATTGCAAAACAATAGAAAAGCCCTTGCTATCAAAATGGAGAATACTAAATCAAAATAGAGACTATCAGCTAAGCTTTTAAGTATTAAGTGGAAGTTACCTGCAAAAGCAATGAGCTTATTTGTGCAGCTGATCAAATTCTATAAAACGTTTTAGCTTAATAGTTGTAAAACCTCCTTGCATGCAAAGAAATATAAAATAGAAACGACACACTGTTTCTCTTTCAGAGAATGATTTACGATTCTTTATGGGATTTCAATATGCGAGTTTAACTCAAGCCGTTATCTGTCAACTTTGCTTCTTACAATGTACTGCACATGAAAGCATGTTGTTCCACTAAAATTGTAATATTAATCAAGGTTTTTCTGCAAATATATTCACATTAGTTTAGCTGTTTAAAAGTTACCATATATTGATTAATGCTGTATAAAGTTAAATAGAAAATAAATTTAAATGGTTTTGCTTAAACTGACTGTAATTAACTAACTAACTAGCTGTAATTAGTATATTTTAATTGAGTTATTAAAATGAAAAATGATTTTGAGGAAAGCATAACGCAACACAGAAAAAATTCCCTAACTGAAGTGAACGGTCCTTGGAATTCAAAATCTTTGAGCCAGGGATGACTTACTTGTCTATCTAGTCAGGAAGCAAGTAGCTGATGTCTTTGCTAGGACACAATAATTACTCAAAGTTATGATAACCCCGTCAGTTTATAACATGCTTAAAATATATAAGCAAAAACCAGAATTATTACTCTACTCCATACGAGCGTTACTAGTGGGAGAAAATTGGAGGTTTTATTGGCTATGAGTTAACATACCTCATAGTGAGGTAAATAATGGCATGTACTTACGAGGGTAAAATGTACGAAATTGGTTAAGTTTTTATGGGGCAATATCGAACAACAAACAGAGCATAATAATAATAATGACCAGCATCATACATTGGTACTAACAGTACAGATTATTATAAGAACATAGTTATAAGAACAGTAAGGCCCAATTTGCTGAAATTTTAGAACAATTTAAGAATAATACAAGGCTATATTTTTGTTTATTTGCACATTTTAAAACTACTTTTTAACCTGTAGGTAAAAAATTTATTATGTTCTGTTTTTGTTATGCTTTTACACCTTTTGTCACTCAAGAAGTTAAGAACAATTTCGAGTTCAAAATAAAACAATTTCAAGAACATCAAAGTTCAGCCAAAAATTAGTAAGGGTGGCGCCAGGAAATTCAGATGGGGGCTGACTCTTCCATTGAGAGGGCCAAACTATGAATTTCAAAGTACATTAAATGCCAAAGTCTCTGAAAAATAGTTTCTCACCTTCCGACGGGGGGCTAGTATGTTCTGACGGGGGCTGTAGCCCCCATAGCCCTCCTCTGGTGCCACCCCTGATGATGGGCATTATATTAAAAAATTTTGTAATAAACTCTTTAGCAATTGAAAAATTTCTAAGTTTCCAGCAGTAAATGTAGCATTTTGATTTAGAATTAAGCCTAAGAGAAGAACTAAATAAAGCTACCAAGGATAGCAAATAAGAGCTTGTAATAGAACCAATGGAAAACTGATCTTGGGGCTCAATGGAGAAAACTCCTGCATAGGAATGATGTGAAGTGAAAAATACATTCTAGTAGAACAAACGAACAAACAGAAATTAAGAACGAGCTAATTATTTGATACCTATACTTAGAAGCCAGCTGAATGTCCGTATTTTCGTGGATCAGATTTAGCAAATATCCTTCCTTCACGTTCAACATAAATGGCTTGAACTGACGAGAATTCTGGGCGAGATGTGAAAGAAATTCTATGTCCCAGATTGCCCAGACCTTCAATTATCTTCTTTGGCATAGGGATTTTTTCCTCCATGACAATTTTGTGTGGCACCAGCTGATGGTAGAACCTTGGTCTACTAATGGCATGGCCAAGTTCATCACCGAACCACAGCTTGTTTAGTATCGCCTAAAAGCATACAACGATCCTTTGAAATGACAGAAAAAATGTATATTGTAATACTAATACAAGTGCCAGAAAAATGGTGCAATAGCCGAACTATAGGCAATTAGGTAAGTTGGAGCAGGACGTTAATGGTCATAGTGCTATGTAATGATGAACTCAAAATAGCCCCAAAGCCGGCGAAGAAATACCAAGATAACAACAACAACAAAACAGATACAGTCGTTTTTCAATTGCTATTTACTACTCCACATCAAAAGGGTTAAACTCCTTTCACATATACGCACAAGGAACCAATGGTGGCAAACTAAATGAGCTTCAGACGAGAACAGGGCCGCCGAGAGTAGTGGGGCAGGGGGGCCAATTGCCCCTAGGGCCTCGAGGTCCAAGAGGCCTCATAATACAAGGTCTTGGGGCTTCATAAGGTAAACTGGCAATAGTTTTCCAAAGGGAATTTCTTAGAACCTGAACATTTTCTGCTCGCTTCGCTCGAAGGGAGCCTCATTTGTCTCTTTGCCCTAGGGCCTCTGAATCTTCTCGATGGCCCAGGACGAGAGTTCTGATTGGATTAAATTTAGATTAATGTGGTAATTAATCGAGCTGCACCTAAATTATCCTTGCATAAATAGACATTAGAAGGAAGTAGATAAGAAGTTTAAGGCACATGATAGAGGTCGATAAGAATTAAGAGGTCGAGCCACAAAGAATAATGATAACACTTTTTTTCAAACTTTTCATCTGAATATATTTATTATATACAATAACACACATCTCACATAATGGTAGTGTACCAGTGGCTAGTTTGTATTATACATGACAAATAACCAAAATAATAATGATAGTAGGCATACAAAATAACTCAAAGGTAAAATAATAAGAAAAGGAATTAAATGTTCAGAAGTTCTGGGTTGTTCCATGGTTTATTTCTTTGGCAAAAGATGAAGTATGAGGTCCTAAAAGCAATGTTGATGATCTTCATAATAAGTCTTTTCTATAGAAGTTTGTCAGTTTAGATCCTGGAGCAACGATAGAAAGGAATCACACGAAGAGCCCATAACGCCAAGAGCACCCATGGAGAGATTAATAAAAAGAACTTTGTTATAGGTAGAGGAAAGGTCCTTGACAAGTCTGTTGTACTTATTGGCTTTCCTTATACCGTTAACCTGCATATTAGTCTCGAAGCCTAGTGCAAGTTCTAGAATGTAGAGTATGTTATTATCCGTGAGCAAAAGAAGGTCAGGACGAAGGGACTCGCCGGTAATCAAATATGGAGAAGTAAAAGAAGGCAAATCAGCATAGACCTTGTATTGGCTAAGAGATGAAAATGTGTTAGCAAAGTAGAGAAGGATAGAGTTATGGCGCCAAGTGTATCTCCCCTCCTCGAGTTGCATTTATAGCTAGATATCACGTGTTGTACAGGTTCTGATTGAAGGCAGAATAAGCATGCTGACGATTGAGAAATGGACCATTTGCAAAGAATTTTTCGAGTTGGAAGAGTGTTGTTGAGTTATTTTATAGAGAAGATGAAGATGTTTCTCGGCATTTTGTTGAACAGTTGAAGTTTTTGGCATGAGAATTTCAGAATAGATGAGATAACCAAGCCTTGAGAAAGGAGTGTATTTTTAATGCGATCTTCGTGCTCATGCTGTACAGCTTTCAAAACTCCGTTAGTATTCTTTAACTGGTCATACTGACTATTAGTGCCATAGCTTGTATCGACCCAAAGTAGTTTAATGATTTAATGTCAGGATTAGGTGAAGTTTTCAAAGCGTTCCGTATAATAGTTTGGCATTAAAGTTCATCGATGGAAGGATAAGATTTCTTCCGTATCTAGATGTTTATAAGATTAAAGAGCTGAAAGTCGCGCTTATAGATAAGTCTAGCCACAGCCTCACAAACCTAGAAACTATATTGTCTAAATTTTCAACCACCCATATACAATTTGTTTATAGTTGGCTCTGGAAGCACACAACTATTTATCATTCCCGCTATTATGACAAAAGCATAACCCCCCGCAAGCAAGAACATAGGAAAATAAGAGCCTACAGACTGATTTCTGGAAAAGATGTGAAGGGGATCTGTTTTTCTTCAAAAAGCATCGTTCACACTGTACTTGAAACTTCATGAGTAGATGTGCCAGTCATTGTACTCATACAAAAACTTCCAGTTTCTAATTACCGAAGTATACAAGACTTTCACAATTTAAATCCATATAAACTTATGATTTGAGAATCAAGAAAACATGTATACGGTCAACAACAGGGTCAAGGGACTATAGAGTAGAGTTGATGTTGTTTAGGGGGTCTTCTATGGAACACTTTAGACGATAAAATAAAGCAATCATCCCCTTGCCGCTTTCAAGTCCAACACAGGGGCTTGACAGGGAAAGCTACAGATGTAAAATATGCCGTACAAAATTTACTTTGAAAATTATATTTCTTCATTCGCCATTAGTCGTCTACTAGCGGTTGGCTTTGATTAGCAAAAATGTGCTATTTTTGAATACCAACAGCAAATAAGTGATTTCGATGAATATGATGAGGATGAGGATGATGATGATAATCTCACAGTAAGCTAGTTTATCGTACTACTGCAGGCTGGATGAAAACAACTAAAAAGACCTGAAATGGCAAGTAATTCTATGGTTTCCTTCAAGAAAAGAGCTGAAAAGCATAAGAAACCACATGTGGTGAATGATTTGCTGAGGAACGACAGGATCTAGAAACAGAGTAGAGTCCCTAGCATGCTATTTCTATGGTCCCTAGTTAACTTGTAGATTACTTAATTATGTAAAGTATGCAGGTGGTATAAGTTGTTCTGCAGCATTTGAGCGAATGACAATCACATGCTGAAATAATTGCAGAACTTAGTAGAGAACATCACGTAAGTTTACTTCAAATACGCATTTTTTTATAAGAAAACTGTCATTTTATCTGAGCCTCAATTTTCTAAACTTTTCCAGAAATTGAGCCTGAGATTTTCTTAAATTGTTCTTAACATTTACTGAAATAAAGTGGCTAAAATGGTTTACCCTTTCGTTATTGATATTGTATACTTGAACTTGAATTCCATCTTTAACATTTTGAATGCAATAACGACGAAATATCGATTTTTGGCCAATTTTGGAACACTAAATTTTGGAAATTGAGCCTCGTGGTTTTATAAGATTTTCTTAGGATTTTGACCATTTGAGCCTCATTTTCTTATAAAAATGTTTCTTATAAAAGAAACGTGTAGTCTTTCCCTTAGCTGCTAACACCTTTTGTAGCATAATATTAATAATAATAATACAATTTGTTTATAGTTGGCTTGAAGAATAGCTTAAGCTATTAAACGCCAACTCTACACTAGTTACAATGAATGCTAAAATGAACAGTATAAAATGAAGAGCTATATACAAATGCGACAAGTATATTCAAATCCCTTCCAACTTTTAATTTTCATTTTGAATTCATTATCAGTTTTTGCAGCTTTATATTGATCTGGAAGTTGATTCCAAATTATGCTCCCCCTAAATGAAAGTGACTCGTTCCAAACTTTTTGTCCTCGTGTTTGGAAGTTGGAGGAGATTGTTTATTCTTAAGCTATATGGAAGCACTATTTTTGTTGAAGAACTCCCACAAAAAGGAGGGGTTCTCTGAGCTCATACATCTGTATACCTCTAACATAAGTTATGGAAGATTTTGAAGAAGCTGCCTAGGCAAAAGATAAATAATAAAATGAGGTCCATGCCCGGAAGAAATTGGTACAAGAGCATCAATTCGCAAGTGCTCCTTTGCTTAGACGAGTGATTGCTTTTAACTATTTTGAATGGCACGTGCGATCTATGATTTGTGTATCTGAAATGCAGTGAGTTTCTTGTTGCTGAAGCATGTCAAATGTCTCATTTTGGATAAAACAGGATACAGCAGAGTTATGAAAGCAAAGTTGACAATCATTAGTGCTGCAGTTACGACAAAGAAGTTCCTATTTGGCATGTGCAATTGCACGGTTGGTAGTGGTGTTGGCACGGGCGACTTTTTTGCTCGTACTGGGGATTTAGCACGTGTGTGGTCTCGATCGCACGTATCTCCGGACATGGACTGAAAATGTTTAGGATTTCAGTGCTAGCATATTGCATCGTCACCTTTTCCATAGAAATAATACAAAGTGAATGAAATGAAATGAAATAACAATATTAAAAATAATGATAGAAATATTTCCTATTCGTTGGCTGCTTTCATGTTTTTTCTAATATTTTCTATAACTGTATCTGTAATTGTGATGGCATGCATGTTGTACAGTTGACAACATTTTGCAGCTCCAAAGCCAACAAAATACTCACAGTTACAACGGCAGTGATTATTCTTGGGCCACCAGACGATCCAAGAATCATTTTCACGTCACCATTTTCGTCTGTGACAATCACTGGTGCTGATGCTGACAAAGGTGTCTTTCCTGGTCGAATGAAGTTTGCTGGCGCTGCAGGAAAGCCATCGAGATTACCACCAGGTATAGCAAAGTCATTCATCTCATTGTTATAAATGATTCCATTCCTCGGCGAACGAAAGCCACCGCCAAACCTAGAGAAACAAGAGGGTGCTAGATCATTGGTTCATTGTGCTTTAAACAGTGCAATGGCGCGCTATGATGCAGGGACAGACCCAAGGGGCCGGTGGGCCATGGCCCCCCAAACGGCAATTTTTCCTATAGCAAGCAATAGTGTTAAGAATCTTCTCACATGAAAAGGACAATAAAGCCCCCCAAAATCCAGCTCTGGATCTACCCCTGCTCTGATGTACGAACAGTTGCAACCCAGACTGGAAGCTTTGAATGATGCACGGGAGAGCTGCTTCGTTTCCTAGAAATTTCTCGGCTACAAGTAGCTTGGATATGCAAAAATTTAAATCTGGGATGGAACCATGACTGTGATGATATCGTAATAAATATTTTGAGTTTATCTCTAGTCATGGGAGCGGAAGAAAAACAAGGAGATCAGGTGGAACAAATTCTTCTATAGTCAGGTGTTTGTCTGTGAGAAACCAAAATTGGTATAATTCTCTTCTTAAACAATTTTAGTTTTACGATATTCTGCTATACAGCATGACGATCAATAAAAATTCATAATGTGTGCAAAAAAGTGTTTAACGAAATGTAAGATATCGAAATGAAGAGTAAGATGTTTGATCGGTTTGACCAAAGATTCATTACAACATTAATGTACTTTTAATCATTCAAATTATTTTCATATAAATGCTAGTTTATTGTAGGTCATTGCAAGAAAAGGATAATCTTATGTCTTTTCCTGCTGTGAGGGGCGCGGTCAGATGTTCATTATAAGGGACCGTTCATTTTTACAGAGAGGCTGGTACCGAGGAGAAATTGGTTGGGTGAAAGCAATTTTCTGATAAATTAAGGCTTTGCCCAGACATTGCAATACAACCTCAGGGTTGTGTAAGATGGCTTTTTTAACAAGAAATAATTTCTCTTTGGTACTAACCCCTCTGTAACTAATGAACGGTCCATAATAGCATGTTGCCTTTAAAAATTTATAAATGAAAAATCAAAATAAATGTTGATATTTAGGAATATTGTTACCTACCATTCGTTTATAGTATCAGTAACTGACACTGCATCGCCGTTTGGTGCCAGTAAACTGACGTGGGTCGTCCCTTCTTCTGGCGGCTGTATCAGTTCTGGACCATAGTATGAAATATTATGTGTAGCAAAATCAGTTATTTTCTTTCGAAGGAATTCTGCAAGCTGGTCGGAGGTAATATTTTGCACGAACTAAACAAGAAAGAAAAGAATGACATGTGATAAGAGCAGACGTCTTTATATCCTTTGCTTTGTGTGTGAATGAATAATTAGAGAAGAAAATGCAATTTAGGATGCTATCATAATCTAGGGCAAGCTGACCTATTTCACAAAATCCAATATATTTCAATGCTTATTACTTGTATTAGAAGGAAATATTCTAAAGACAAAAACACCAAGAGTAATTAGCTCTGAACGAGAAAATGTAATGTTCTCACAATTGTAACAACTACAAAAACAACTTTTTAATAACAAGTGTATAAGCCGGCTTTAGGTGGGGACTCAGCTAAAACGACTAAAAAATTAGCAAACATTTGCAGTGTACGTTCAACGATTTGCCACAGATATTCGGTATTGTTGGCTTGTGCTGCTTTGAAAGTGAATTCGCTAGGGAATGTTACACAGCTCGTCAACAGTGGGCAAAATAAGCCAAATAAACAGAATTTTGTAGATGACAAAGCAAGAAATGCAACAACCTGTAATGCATTACTGGTTGTCGGCTCACCACTAAAGAAGAGCAACCACAGAGAAGCAAATATTTAAGGAGAGGCTGGTGAATTGGAATAACTAGCCGTTTACATGCAAGAAGTGCTTTGCCTGAGGAGATTTACTATGAAATGCATATATGCAATAATCAAGCGAAGATTAGTAGCAAGTTGTAAACATCTAAACATCTACACTGATTACCAGCAAAGCAGGTTTATTTTAAAATATGCAGTGGAATTAAGCAGAGAGGTGCGCAATTTTGGACGAGATTTATGAAAACAAAAGAACTAACAACTTGTAATTGAAAAAATAATTACTGGCTAAGTTATAGCTGGAGGTAAGTACAAATAGTTGGAAACTAAGCGTTAGTATTATTTATTCCTATTGTATATAGAAGTACACCTTTTTTAGGAAAAAAGTTTATAAGAAAATGAGGCTGAAATAGCCAAAATCTTAAGAAATTCACAAAGATCAATTTCTAAAGTTAAGTACTTTTATTGACCAAAAATCGATAATAGCTACATTATTATTACCTACTACCTTCAAAATGTTAAAGATAGAATTCAAATTCGAGTATAATAGTTTAAAAAAGAAAGGGTAGCCCATTTTGGCAAGTTTATTTCAGTAAAAGTTAAGAACATTAAAAGAAGACCTCAGGCCAAATTTCAATAAAAGTTACGAAAATAGAGGCTTCGGCAAAATGATGGTTTTCTTTCAAAATTAACGTGTAAGGTGTAAGCTAATACTTGATTACGCTTGGTTCGGTTGTCCAGAACGTACACATCCCAATACAAAGTAGAGAAGAGAAGAGGTAGAAAATCCCTCAGCCACACCCACTCTTGAATTGTTTTTTCTACTTCTTACTAGACTACAACGTATCCCTAAAATTCAGTTAAGTGGAAAACCTAATACGTTTAAATAACTAATGCATGAAATGCGTGTCTGTGGTGCTTTTTCATAACACAATTTCAATTGAACATATCTCTTCCCATATAAAAAAATTCCATACTAATTGGCAATTTGCAATCTTTAATAGTCACTATTTGTTTTAAGAGAAAAACAAGCCAATACGCAGGAGGGTTTCCAAATCCTAGCAAATCTTCTGATTACGTTTCGGATCATTCACTAGTTACGGAACCCCAAATATACCGTTTTGAGGAATCCCTCCCACTTTCGCAACACTCTGTAGAATAGCCCTCCACAGAGAATAGCGTAGCAAATCCTTCGATGGTGATTCCTTTGTTAGCCAATCAAGGTTTGACGCCTATGCTCCTCCACATAGGATAGCGTAACAAATCAAGAAGCTCGTCCCTTCCCTTTAGCGACGCTACGTTACAGGCGAATGATCACTTTGATCTTTGTTTTTGTTTTCCGATTGTATCCCCTCATTATTTTCCAACTGTGTATGGTGAGATGAACTGAAGACAGTTTATGCAGTAATTGTAGACGGAAACAAAAATAAGGGAGTAAACAGGAATTTAAGAAGGTTGGAGGTTATCAAAATGTGGAAAGATGTTATATAAATTACTACCTTTCTTACGAACTCTGCATCCAAAAAGTCTGGATCACCTTCTTGAGTTCGCTGCGCATATCCGAATTTAAAGGCTTCGGCGATTCGATGGTATGTTATTAGTGACTTCCCCTCTGTTAATAAGTCTTCTGCTGTGAAATTATAGCCTAAATGAACGAGAGTTTTAGTAACCGTTAATGCATCTTGAAGCTATGCGCTGCTGATATGTGTTTGGGACTATATCATGGCCTTTTCGGGTACCCACATCGCTCTCTCCCAGCACTCATGCAAACTAAGATGACCTTCGAGTTAGCAGAGAGATGGGATTGTTTTCTGATAGGCAGGAAGTAATAAGGGACTGTTTATTATTAACAGAGGGATTGGTACCGAAGAGAAAGTGGTTGGGTGGCAGAAATTTTATGTTATAATAAGAGTTTTTAAATACATTGTTGTACAATATTAAAGTTGGGTAATAAGATTTACTGAGCAAGAACTCATTTCTCTTCGGTACTAACCTCTATGTAAATAATGAGCAGTCTCCAATACGCATTTGTGTGCGAGACACGTCATATAGAAGACGAAGTAGGTACCTTTGAACAACCTAAACTTGTGTAGGCCTCAATAAAGCTTACTGTGAGAGCAGTGGCATAGCTATAAAGGGGGTATAGGGGTGCTGCACCCCAAAGTTAAGTTTTTCGGCATATTTGCAGTGTATCAATAGTGCTATTCCACGTTTTACTGCTAATAAAATTCAAGGGAAGTCTTCTCTATTGTAAAATTGGGCTTGAGGAAAGTATTCTCTTCCGGGAAATTTGGGCTTTGCACCCCTAAGCAATCTCCCTTAGTTTCCCCTTGTGTGAGAAGGCTTGGGGGAGAAATGATAAAGGTTAAACTCTAAGCCTATTAATTTTTGGTAAACAATGAGCTTGAATAATCAGTGATACAACAGCGTGATTATTATTAGAAATGCTCAACAATTACCTTTCAAAATGTTTAGTATGTGGAGAACAATTGGTCCTCCGAATGGAGAGGAGACAACGTTGTATGTGTAGTTCCCAATACGTTCCTTTAACACTTCATTGCTTCGTACTTTGTAGTTTTTCAAATCATCTAATGTAACAATTCCGCCAACGCTTTGTATATCGGCGACAATCTCGTGTGCAGTTTCCCCTAGATAAAAGTCTTCCGGATCATCCTGTATACGCCGTAGCAATTTAGCGTAATCGGGCATTTTCAACTTTGTGCCGAGCTCCTTCAGAGTACCATTGCTGATAAAAAGCTTGCTAAAACAGATTATACAATGTTTTAGGTTATAGCCTGCGGTAAGAAAACTTTTTTGGAAGCGTCACCTGGGAAGAATGTGTGGTGAAAGAATGTTATAAATACAAAATTGGGCGTGGTCAAAAGACACCACAGCTTCCCTTGTTACATTTTTAGGACGGAACCCCTGGCTAAATGTTTGGTCAAATCCCAGGCTCCATAGTCAGAACAGTGTAAGATGAGAGTTAACGTAGAATAGACAACAAACCAGGAAGCATAAATGTTTTGCATGTGAGGAATTAAGTGAACAATCGAAATACGAAGACGCTGGAATAGAAGGTACCTATGGGCTTTGATGAATGAGCAAATCAAAGTCACTACTGGCCCTATGCAACACCAAAAATTCTTGAAATGATACAGCATGTCCAGATAGTTTGAAATGAGTACTGTATTCCTGAAAACACTATCAATAATTCAGGCCCCGTTTACACTATACCGTTTTCACACGAAAACGGTATGGAAATGTTTTCGTATGAAAACGGCATAATGTAAACGCTATAGTATTTTCCTATGCAATAGTCTTCATTTTATGCCGGATAGGAAAACGGTTCATTGTAGACGGTAGGCCAAAACGGAGCATTTCCATGCCCTTTTCATACGAGAACGGCATAGTGTAAACGGGGTCTCAAACTATTTAACAAGTTCAGACAAGCCACGATCTTATTGCGGTAGAACCATGGAATGTAAATGCACACCACATTCTTATTTACTCATTAGAATAGACTTCCCTGCATAAAATACACTCTCCATCTGCCAAAACTTTCACATGCATCCATAAAAGAGTGTGCAATATTTTGGTTATCAGCAAATAGTGCTGTCTGCTGTAAATTCTATGGTCAAGACGTACAATGAATGCTAACTGACTTCAGTATAATATTTCTCATCAAGCCAAAATCAGGCAAGTAAACCTGGTTACATAAGGACTAAACTGACTCTGGAGTTGGTAAGTTTGCATATTGTGGCTAAAACTCGAAGTCTTTAAATCTACAGTTTACATGATAAAACTAATGAAAAAGTCGATATATTGCCAATTGGCGTGATAAAACAATTCGATACTAACAACTGCAAACTTCGCATGTATTGTATTTTGTGCAATGAAATTGAATGCGGCTGTCTTTTGCTGGGGGTTTCAGTTATTTCATTCCGTTACACAAGTGCACAATTGTATAAGAATACAAGCCTGACATTTGGTGGAACACTCAGAACAAATTAAGAACAAGGCTGAGTTTGAACCACTGTCGTAAAATGTATTTTTGGAAAACGGTGCAGAAGCTTTCCACTCACAAATGGATATGAATGTCCTTCCCTTGTTTAACGGAGGAGAATTGACAACCATGAAACTTTTGCCTTTAATTTTCGCAAATTAGTTGCTCCTAGTGAAGCTAAATACTGTGCTAACATTGTCTATTTATAGTTGTTTATAATCTTTTTCAATAAAAACATTAGTATGCAATAGAAACCAGCTTAGTCGTAGCATATGGTTCTCAATCAATAAAAATATCCAATGTTGTATTGTATATTGTCTTGATATGTTTGTCTAAATGGCCTACACGCTACTAATTCAAGAACAACTTAAGAACAATTCAGCCACAAAATTTGGGAAACTTTAAGAACAGGCAGCCTGAACCTCAATTTTCCCGGTTCATATAAAAAAAGAGATAGTAATACACAAAGGCCAGCATACCTGATTTTAAGGAAATTTTATCACTGCACCTTTTACAAGAAATGAGGCATTCTGAGGGGGTAACACCAATAGGGGGCCTGGTATATATGTGCCAGCACGTTTTATGGATTATTTTGAGATATTTTTCCAGTAGCTTAAAAAATAATGTTAAAATTACTAAAAACAGGGATACCGTAAATGAAAAGTCAAGTAAATTGAGTAGTTGCATTTCACAGGTCATTCCATGATCTGGTAACATTGTTTTCAAGAAATTTAGGTCTATAAGGTATTCTAAGATTGTTGAATATTTTTTGTCATGGTTATGGGGCATTTTCTAAAGGAGATGTTTGACAAGCAGTTAAACTTTGCAATATGTACGTACAAAAAAGTCAGGACTCTTTTCTAGTATGACCAAAATGGCTAAGCACCGTTCTTATCACTGCACATTTCATAATTTATCACTGCACGTTTTGAGTTTATCACTGCACAAATTGGTTATCACTGCACACTAAAATTAGGTATGAAGGCCAGGCTCTTGGCTCCGTCTCCATCACTGAGATCAGTGGTCTTAACGAGTTCGATCATGTCGAAAGAAGGCGACTTTACGTTGGACAAAACGGCCTAGTAACACAATGTTTTTTTGCAAATGTCTGGTATAGGAACTTTTCTCCCTCAATGCTTGTTGATAATTTTAATAACAAAACAAGAAATGCTACTACAAAGACCAGATTTTGAAGGCTGCAAGTAATAGTATAACTGACAAAATTGTAGCTGCAGAACTTTGTTTGGACTGTATGCATACTGCGCAACTTATAAGAATTCCAACAATGGAAAATTCTAGTTGGATAGGCCAAAAGATCTACTCTTGAGATCCCAAATAGACGGGGGTTGGAATATTGGGGGATAGACGGGGGTTGGAATATTAGAGGGTATATAGGGGTTGGAATAATAGGGGATAGACGGAGGGTTGGAATATTAGAGGATAGATTGGGGTTGGAATAATAGGGGATAGGGATTGGAAAATTCCTGAAAAGTCAACAAACGGGGTAAAAAACTTGAACAAACAAGGAGGTTGGAAAATAAACTTTTTTGCAAGAATACCAACTTTTTGGTGAGCCTTAATATTCTGAAACTTTTAAAGTTTTGAGCCTAAGATTATTCTTAAATTAGTCTTAAATTAAAATGGTGTAACTTCTTCTGAAAATGAAAGGAATAGATTCAAATCTTTATTGATGTCTTACTTCATCATAAAGCAAATCAAAATTGAAAAACTCGATTTTTCCTGTCACATTATACATTGCAGACTCAAAGGCAATAAATGGGGGGTCTGGGATAAGGACTTTTTTTAAATTAATAAGCGGGGGTGTTTTCTCGGGACACATGAGTCCACTTGGTTATGACAGAATGCTTATAAAGTTCACAACCAACCAACGCAATATTCGAGATACTTAGGAATATTGAAATGTAGTCTATTCTCAGGGCAGATGGTATTTAAAGCCTAATTGTTCTTTATTCAAGTGTAATGCTTCTTATTTGCTAAGACCTTTTATCCTAAATGCTATTTAGATACATACGACCTATACAAGTTGGTAAAAGTATAGCTTTCTTTTATTGCTATAAATGCTGTTTGCCTTCTGTGAAAACACAGCTGCTGTTATTACTGAATGAAAAAGAAAAGGCCAATTTGAGTCGTCTAATGTTTAGCTTAATTATAAGAAATTACCACATGATTCGTTTCGTAATATCAAATCATGAGGATAGGAATAATGGTAGCTATAGTCAATCATTGGAATTGTATTTTAACTGAAGAGTTGAAAATGCTGTTTTCTTGCTTACAACAATTCACCCAAGAATCACTTCAGTGTACACTAGTGGTTTCGTCCTAAAATTATAGCAAGGGAGGCTGTGCTAAAGGAAATATATGGACCAAGCCTTTAACCACGCCCATCATTGCATGTATAGCAATAATGTGCTTGTCAAACCAGTGCATGTGAAAGCATTAAAAAAAGAAGATAGTAAGCATAGGGTTGTAGCATTCATTTTCTATTGATAGAAGCGTACATTTCCTTTCCTCTCCTTTGGTAAATGTGTAGTTATGAACTTATCCAATCTAAAAGATGTTCGATGAAGGGGGACCCAGCCCCCAAAATTTCTCATAAAGTTAACGTGGGGGCTCCCTGAGCCCCCTTCACGGCACCCCTGGGGTACACTATCAGGGCATGAAGAAGTAGGGGGCTGGGATGTCAGAACCTGACTTTTTGCCGAGACCATAGGTAATTTTTGGATTTTCGGTAAAAGCTGGGGTTGTAATCATCCTCAATTGGTAAATATGGGGATTTCAGTAGCTTGTTAGTAAATAGCTGTTGCTACACTCCAGCTCAAAAATCTTTCGGTGCCCCACTGTGTGCTCCCACTCTACAATAGTGCAGTAATTGTATTGCAATCTTCGATTCTTCGAGCATAGTATTTTTAATTTCATCTAGTTTCTAACAATTATTCAAGAATTCAAGTTTGCTTAATCTAATGCATCCTAGAAGTCGTTCCTTTCAGTAAGCCCGTCTTAGGCCCTGTTTACACTGACACGGCTCAATTTTGATACAGATCGAAAAGTGATCCTTAACAGTGTAAATGAAATTGACTCTGAAGAGTTTGGATTGTTTTCTATTCCTTTGCTAAAAGGGTCAAAAGTGATATGGTAAACCGTATCAGTTTTGCTACGGATAGCTAGTGGTAATGTAAATGAAATGCCAATCCATATCCCTTGTGATACGGATCAGGAAGTGTAGACGGAATTGACTTTCATGACTCTGGATCATTTTTGATCCTTTTGCTAAAAGGGTCAAAAGTGCTACGGTAAATCGTATCAGTTTTGCTAAGGATATCTAGTGGTAGTGTAGATGGATGGCCAATCCATATCACTTGCGATACGAATCAAGAAGTGATCCATAGCGGTGTAAATAAGGCTTTAATGTTCAATTATTGCTAGGCAGTGCGTTGTAGCACGAAATATTTTACATTAGGTCAATTAAGCACAAATATACCACCCAACATGTATGCATTTGTCTGCCTGCCTTAAACTTTACATGAATCTTCAAGATTGCGTGTAGATTTTCCATATTACTGTGAAGTAGTATTATCCAAACATTCTATGGCATAAGCTTGCTGGCAATACAACACCAAATAGACTCCAAACGCATCAGATTTTCCAAACGGGATAGCTAAGGCAAAACTCGAAGCCGCCATTATGTTGACTACGAATGTTCTTGCTTTTCAGATAATTCTCCATTGCTGATTGCACAGACGGTAAACATTGATAGAGCAGAATATATCAGTCAACATACTAAATTGCCGATTTCAAATTCTCCAACACCTGCAAAGATGGATGCAAGCGCCATTGCTTGGGTTCTTATTTTGTCAGTGACAGCATTGGCCATTTGCATATCGAATCTCTGCATATTTTACGCCGTCTACAAATCAAAAAAGCTGCAAAATCGGGGCAACGTCTTCATCCTCTGCCTGGCCAGTTCGGATTTTCTTGTCTCTATTTTCAATGTTCCATTCGCAGCAGTTTCAGTGGCGTACCCGTCGCTCAGGCAATCAGGCAGCACACTGTGCGACATATCAGGATTCTTTGAGATGACTTTTTTAATCGCATCTGTTTTCTCTGTGACCGCTATCAATGTGCACAGATATATCTATATAGTGTTTTGGACAAAATATCATGAAATACTCCGAAACAAGAAGATATGCATAATGATTTCCTGCTTATGGCTATCAGCAATAATTTTGTCAGCACCGCCACTGTTAAATTTATCAAAGATTGCATTTAAGTCTGGAAAATCACATTGTTTTGTTGACTGGAAAGCGACGCCAGGCTACACATTTTCGTTGATTCTCATTTGCTTCCTTATGCCTATCGTTGTGATGGGGTTCTGCTACTACAAAATCTACATGTTCCGTCAGGAGAGTAGAAAAATACTTAAAAATAGATTACCTAGCAGCGTCAAAGGCAGCAATAGTAAAAATTTGGTTACGGACAACTGCGAAGCAGAGAGAGAGTCTATTGATGACAACGCGGATCCAAAAAATGATCAATATAGGAAAAGCAGAACAAGTCAAGCAATAGCTGATTTTTTGAATGAGTCAATAAATGTACCTGGCGAACATCTTCAAATTGAAATGCGAGATCTGTCCAGTACAGAAAGCATAGAAGTTGGAGATGAAGAGGAGCTGAGTGATACGGTGGAAAATTATGGAAAACCTCACGAGAAAATTGATGACTGCTCTGAGAAGAATGGGCCAGATACACAAACAACAACTGCAGTCATACATTCCAGAGGCCTGAGTGGGGAACAGTTAAAACAATCTTCCCAACAACAGCACAGAAGGACAAGAAAGTTGAGTTTGACACATGAGGAGCAAACGTACGTCCCAAAATGCAGCAACTTGTCAGGAAGCAATGAAGGTAACATTTCGATGCAAAAGCATTTGGGAAAGAACGATAGAAGCAAGAAGCTCCCGTGCCACCGAAACATAGAGATACTTGTTGAAGAGTCAGTGACATCAACTGTTGACAGTATGCATGTGAAAGATACTGAGTACAAATTTCAGGTTTGTTCAGCTGAGGTAACGGAAAGTCATGAAAAGTACGTAGTAAAAAGAACAAAGAAGAGCAAAGAAGACTTCAGGCTGACCATGATGTGTGTCATAATTGTAGCAGCATTTTTCGCTTCATGGTTTCCATTTGTTGTCACAATGGTCATAGAATCCCTTACAACAATAAAGATTCCATCAGCAGTTGATAAGGCAACCCTTCTGATTGGCTACCTCAACAGCTTGTCAAATCCAATCATATACTGTTATTTCAACAAGAACTTCAGGATTCAATTAAAAAAGCTAATCTGCAAGAAGCGAATGCGAAGAGCGAGACTTGCACAACTACAGAAATCTCGGATAAAGAGGAGCTAGGAAAGAGCCATAAAATCACAACTCTTTGAAATACAGAAGAGCATTGATGTATATCAGACACGGCGCCACCAAATAAAAGTGGGAGGGGGCTGGGAAGTCAATAAAATTGCTATCTTTAGAACATTTGTCCTTTCGATGGCACTTGTTTGGCAAAAAGTGGGGGAGGCTGGAGCCCCCCAGCCTCCAGCCCCCAGCCCCCAGTTGTGTCGTACTTCATATGCATGTAAATAAAGATACAGTATGCTCCCGATAACTGGGAAGCCAAGGGAAATCCAAAATCAGTCCCAGCTAGTGGGAGTCCTTGCAAAGCAAAGCTCTCGAGAACTGGGACATACTGACAAAAGACAGCAGTTGTCCCCACTTAAGCGGAGGACCATGTAAGTGGTCACGTGTCACCTTATGACTCCCTAAGTACATGCGAATTTTGACATGCCCATTTATAAATTTTCATATAAGCATCTGTTCGCCAAATGTATTTCCCTATACATATTGCGTTTTATGAAATCATTCACTCTCATGTAGAGAACCTCTTTTAGCAAATCAACGCTTGATTTACGGAAACAGTTATGCGACGTATTGGCCTCAGTTCAAGTCAAGCGGAGTAAAGTTGCTGCTGGGACCCAAAAATTGGTCCCATTTAGCGGGAGCCCCAATTATCCGGGTACCAGTAAAGTGGAGGAAATGCATGCGAATGTATAAAACTTTAAAGGGAAATGAAAAGTTGGTCCTATTTAGTGGCAATCCCAGTTATCCGGGGTTGCAGTTATTGTGAGTATACTGTACTACATAATTAAAAACTTGTATCCATAACTATACACAATCTATCTATGTACAAATATGTATCAAAATGTACATCCCCGCATACAAAAATTTACATAGAAGGCACATTGCAGCGGCAGTAGGGCCCCTTAGGATATATTTGCTGTTGGGCACATAAACCCAGGATATGGGTCAGCGCTCGGCATAATTGAATAAACTTTTAATAAAACTTCAAAATTTCTATTGAAGTATCTCAGACATGGTAACAAAACAGCCACATGTCTGATACAAAATTCCAACCACTCTGATATGACATTCCACAAACAGAATTGCTTATCATTATCCTGTGACTTCTAAATTTCGTGTAAATTGAAAAATGGTATAAAAGTCCTACGACGCCATGAAATGACGATTCACTCAAGGCTCTCAAGACTTTCGCTCCGTGAACATCACCTGTAGAGCACCACTAGTACAAGAATATACACGCATATAAATGAATAAACTAATGAATGAATACATATATATATATATATATATATTTATACATATGTATATATATAGATGTATATATA
>WIPJ01000217.1:293900-306264 GCA_018155075.1 Cassiopea andromeda
ATATATATATATATGCATATATATATATATATATATATATATACATATATATATATTTATAAAGTAAATATATGTATAAATGTATACACATACTTATAGACACACATATACACATATTTTTATATACACATACATATATGTGTTTGTACGTTGCATATATATTAAGACATATGTCAATATATTATATGAAAAGGAGTATCCATTTATACCCTTCAAAATCAGTACAATAGTACTGAGAACTAAACAGATAACATCAAAGAGAGCAGAAATCCGATTTACAAAAGATGGCTTAGAGAAAAAATTTAAGCTGGCAAACCTCAAACCAGGATCTTCTTCTATCACATCTCTAAACTTCTGCGCGGCCTCATATAATCTGAGCTGAATTCGGAAACCTTTTTCAGTCATATCAACAGTTGGCTGAATAAGGTCACGCCAGGGTAGTTTTCCATACTTCTTCCAAGCAGCATGGAGCCCACGCACTTCGCCTGGCACTGCCACTGACAAAGGTCCTATTAAGATAGCAAAAATAGAACTTAGAAAGTCTCAGTAAATAACTTGATACACTAACTTCATATCAACAAAGATAAAGCTAACTATCTTTCTTCTTTTCCAGCACACATAAACACTACAAAAACACCAGAAGGGATAAATACACGTTTGTCTGTCTTTTTGGTTCTCTCATACTTTCATTCTCTTCTACATTTCTATCTGTTTGTCTCTCTTTTTCCTTATCCGTTTCTCTGCCTCTCGATCTTACCCTATGTTTGTGCACCCCCCTTCGACCTGTTTTTCTCTCTATCTCTCTCTACTCTGATGATTTATACAATATTATTACACTAACTTCAAAGTAGTAGGCATAAACTACAGCACACTATACCTCTTAAAGTGGTATTATATCGGCCTTGATAGAACTCATCTGTAGCTGCGATTGGCGCCTTTTCTCTATAATCAAATGCTTCAAATGTTTTATTTTCTCGAATGTATACTAGCATTATACCACCACCACCTAGCCCCGATGAGTGCATGTTGATAACGCTCAAACAGAAGCAACTAGCAACAGCAGCATCAACAACAGATCCATTGCGTTCTAAGATTTCCGCACCTAAAAAAGACAAGGCAACGACTTACAAAAACTTCACTCTCACCATAGTTAATTATGTTCTCACGAAATTTTTAGAAAGCTTTTGTGGGGGAAGGCGCGTGTCAGAGGTTTGCGCTGCACAATTTTTGTCTGAGACCTTTTCATTAGTAATAGTAGTTGATCAAATGGTCCTGGATCCAGTACGTAGCCCTGCAAAAATTCAAGGTAGGGGGTGGCTCACCCCCATCCCTCCTTCAAGTTTCGTCCCTGTTAGTAAGCAATATACTTCTACTGTGATCAAATATGTAAAGAAATTTTTTTAAAAAGCTATACTTTGCTGTTCAAAAGACATACAGTTCCACGGTGTCTTCCAAATCAGGGCAGTTGTTTTCCATTATGTTTCCTTATTTCCATTATCCATTATTTCTCTGATTTTTTCCTGATTGCTACCCTGTTTCCCATGTTTCAATGTAGGTCCTGAGTAAATACCATCACTACACAAATCACAATGCAAGGCTGTTTCAGCAAAACTTAGAATATTTAGGCAAAGAAACTTGCTATAACTTCCTAATGAAAAGAATAACGAACAATTTCCTTATTTGCAGAGTTTGTTTTCTTGCTTTTTTCAGCATATTTGGAAATCAATTTGTTGAAAAAACTAATACGTTTAATTTCCCAGACAATTCCCTGATTGTTTCTAGAATTACTCGAATTCCCGGATATTTCCCGGATATGTTTCAGGTAGAACGCATTTCCCTGATTTTTAACCCATATCCCTTAATTACCTTATTTGTCAGACAACCCGAGTTCTTCAGAAAAAACTTATGTCATTAATTAATTCACCCACTCCTTTACTGATTCATTTATTGGATCATTTACATATCAATATATTAAAAGATTCATGCCTACATAATTCACTTCGAAAATCATCTTAACTGCCCTTACCGAGTTCGGAACATGTAATCGTATCAGCAGCAACTGCAGCATTTTGATATATTTCTGCGTCATCAGCTGTTACGTCACGCCTGCTCCTGCTATCCAGTGGTACATGCAGAGAAACATGAATCCCGAATCCAATCAAGACCAATATAGTACCAAATGGCAACAGAGTTACAACTATGTTCTTGAAATAGCATCTACGAAAAAACATTAGAAATTTAGTAGATGATATAAAGCGGGTAAAAATCCTCATATGCATTTAAGTCACTTTTTTCTAGTGCCACAAACTTAGACATAGAATCGACTATGCATTACGTGCAGATGAACTGTATATGAATTTACAGTTACAGCCTGCTGTAATTCACTTCATCTTACCGTTCTGACAACGAAAATTGCCGACTGCATCTAGCAAGGTATGCAGTCAGTCTTCCATTTAATTGCCTTACCTATCGGCTGGATTTACCTCGACGACTGTCAAGCAGCTAGCAATACAGATGTCAACAGAGTTGCAACTCTATCTATCTATCTTTAACATTACATAGCTAAAGCGTTGATGTAGCCAGAGATGGAACTGATATATTTTTGGGGGCTATCAGAGCTCCGCCCTACAAAAATTTTCTGTGACCATTTTCATATTTTTTTAGTAGCAGCAGTTGATCAAGTAGTCTTGGTCCAATATGTTGCCCTGCAACAATACATTGTACTGCCGATTTTGCCCTGCGAAATGGCAAATTTTTAATGCTTGAGGGGGGTAACTCACCCCTACATCCCCTTAACTTTCGTCCCTGGATGTAGTCCATACACATCTGACTCACATTCAGTGTGTACTTAATTAGAGTTACACCCCCATACACTCTCAAATAAGCTGACCCTGTTTGACAAAGTCATCGACTGACTACAGAGTGGACTGAGTGGCTGGGCGGCAGGTAGAAGCCAATCTTGTAGCTGCAGTGGCGCGCCCGCTTGGCCTAAACTCAGCGAAGCAATAATTCTTGCACGACCATACTTTACAGGGAATCCTAGTAATTAGATTACCTTATGTTGAAAGCGAGTCAAAATATTCAGAAATTGATTTGGAAAACCCAAGGACAGTAAAATCTCTGTTGGTTTGTCTCTCACATAGTAACTAGCATACTTTACTCTTCTTCAAATGCATGAGAAACTTTAGCTTAAACTGCAGAATTTCAATTCAGAAAATAGTATTTTGCTTCATTTCTGGGTGGAAGGCAACGCACTATTTGCTATTTATATTTAGCAATTGCTTATATCTTTTACTTGCTTTTAGCCTTAATTTCGATGGAAAGGCATTTCATTCTCTTCAATTCTGTAACAGCCAAATTATCCCCATATATTTATGCTGTTTGAAAGCGTGTCCTTCATTTTTTGATCTTTCAACCTTCAATCTGTCTTTCAAATTTCACTTCTTCGATATTCTATTCTATTCATGAATTCTTATTTCTTAACGTAACTGCTTCCTAGCGACTTAATGCGTATGAAAGGTGCCTCTTTACATTTTTTAATCAAGCAAATGAGACAGAGACAACAATTTCTTAAAAAGATCCGAAATGTGATCGAAGCATTCTATTTTGAAGGCCAAGTTAAGGCAGCTTCATCAATTTGCAGTGCAGTAGTACAGTCTTTCATATGGTAAAAAAACTCTTTCTGAATGAATAAAATGTTATCGGGTACAAGTAAAACCTTAAAAAAATACAACAAGATCATTGTGATTTCAAATACAATACACGGCAGAAAATACAGACAAAAGCATTACAATATGCCCAGGAAGTAGAAACCTAGCATTTTCTCTTTATGTCAGAGGAATATTGGATAGGCCGATAACTCGTTAGCTCTTGCTTTGTAAAATTCTTAAGAGCCTCGCATCGATCGCTAACGAATATATTTGAAGCTTGTAAAACAAATAGGTTGCTTATCCAGGCCTCTATTAGGCGTGAAAGCTGGCAAATTTTGCCTCGAGAAAGACAACGAAAACTAGAAAGTTGTAAAATATGATTGGCAGGTATCTGAATTGAAAAGTAACTTACATTCGTCGACTATTTGAGTTTTGCTTAACTACTGAATGGCATGATTCGTCATTTGGACCATCATCAACGTGACCTTCGATCATCGCACTGGCAAATAGTAATAGAGTTTGCTAAGAGAAGTAATTGTTCGTGTTAAGATCAACTAGAACCATACGGTTTTTTAGCATCCAAAGTGGATCTCCAACATCTTAATACAGGGGAATACAATCCGACTAGATAGCTCTGTACGAGCAGGTTAACTTTAACGCATCATTGAACGTGGATGTGAACTTTACCGACAAAAGATTTACATTGCAATAAACCTGAACAAGCCTTCTGCTTGAGTAGCAACAACAAAACTTCAAAACAAACAACTATACATGGGGGCATTGAAAGGTACGTACACTCTAAAAGGGGAGGGGGATACTTAAGAAAGTTCAAAAAATATGTAAAAGCGTACAAGGGGGGGGACTACTCGCCGAATGTACGTACGCTCATGTAATTCTCATACCCTGATTACATGCGAAGCATCCTAAATTAATGTAGTCATCGTTTACAACTGTACATACAAGTTCCCATTAATTTTTATCCAAAACTGTGATAACTTTAGATTTCTGGGTTTTTCGAACTTTGAACATAATGAGATAAACAATGGATTCAAATATCTAGGTAGAGGTTGATAACTTAGAAGTACGTATGCTTCGGGGAGGGGGGTACCTCCAACATGTATGAGAGCATACAAGGATGTATGGGGGTCAACAATCAATGAATACTGAGCGTACGTACTTTTGGAATGGCCCTTATTGAATCTACACAGTTTAAAATCTTAGTATATGTAGCTCAAAATTTTAAAACATAAACAGCGTTTCACAGCTTTACCTTCGTTGCAAACGTATCAGCGATTCTTCAACGTTTGCTTTAGTACGTACAGCACTTATTCAATTATCCGACCCTCGTTTATCCGGACTTCGATTATTCGGTCCGTAAAAAATGTGAAAAACCAAAATTGAAAAATGTTTACCATTTTTGATATTTTGGGTGCGTTTTTCTTGCTTTTTTGATTCATTTATATTTTAAGAGTATGTAGTGTGTTAGTTAGTATTGTGTGTTTTTCAGATAAACTTTCACAAGACTAATCTTATTTTTGCTGGTTTCTGCCGTTTTGCGTATATTTTCGATTATCCGGAATTTCGGATTGTCCGCACGCACCTTGAAATTTCGGGTCCCGAGAAGGCCGGATAATTGAATAAGTACTGTAGCATAAAACTCAAGACCAAACAATTTTGGGAACACAACTGGGGTATGTCCAGGCCTTTTCGTGAAACAGGTGACACGAGGACGGTACATCGCTCTGACAAATCAGCCTAGGAGGGCGATTGGGCAATAAAAGGCTATTTGGGAAACTATTTTTTGACCAGCTTTATAACTGCCTTAACAAAAACAATCCAACATGTTGGAGCCAATCTGTCTATAGAAATCTCCATTCTAAAGTCACCAGTTTAATAAATAACACCGATAAGTGGTGTAGGAGAATGGATAATGGCGAATGGATAGTGGCTGGATCTCTGGGATATTTTTCATAGGATATATGCCAAAATATGCGATAAATTAGAACACTATGGCCTTCAACTGAATGAGTTGTTGTGGTTTAACCCTTATCTTTTAATTGTAAACAACATTGTAGAGTTGGAGGCTATGACTCTAATATTGGTAACATTGATGTTGGTGTTCCACAAGGGTCTGGCTTAGGGCCACTGTTGTTTTTAATTTAGATAAATAACCTCCTGAACGTTGTTAAGGCCTCGAATGTCTCCATGTACGCTGATGACATAAGCCTTGCCTTTCAATCTATCGTTAAATATGTCAAAAACTCAGTCGATGCTTATCTGCATGAAACCTAATTATCAAAAACTCAGGACTGCAGGGGGTAATCTTAGCTTAAGAATAAGAGGAAAAGACCTTCATGTTGTGCAAAAAACTTAAATACTCAGGAGTACAAGTAGATAATAGTCTTGACTGGAAGGAGCAAATCAAGGCAATCTCTTCTAAGGTATCCAAGTCGCTGGGATTTCTACAGCACGCTAAGAAATTCCTCCCAGTGTCTTCTTTAAGATCACTATACAAGCATAATTGAACCATACTTTCTTTATTGCTGCTCCGTGTGGAGATGTAGTGGCTCGGGTACACTGTTACAGCTCCAACAATTACAAAACAGAGCTGCTAGAATACTGACAAACAGTGCTTTTGATGCCCCTAGTAGCCCACTTGCAATGAACTTAGGGTAGATGAGTATAACTGATTTGATCTCTTTCGAGTCGAAGCAGTTAGTCTTCAAGTCTTTAAATAATCAGGCTCCTCAGTATATATGCAACCTCTTTTAAAAAACTCAGATTGCAGCTCACGAGACTTAAGAAGTGCTGCAACGGATCTGAGGCTTTCAATGAATAACCTTGCAATTGAACTTAAACAGGCAGCCTCCCTTTCAGTTTTTAAGCAAAGGCTTCTCTTAGATAAAAAACCTTAATTTGGATTTTAACCTCTCTTTTAATTCAGCATTTAATTAAACTAGGCTTTTATGGTGTTTATATGTTTATCTTTACCTTTTCAATTGTTTTTCGATTTATTGTGAGGAGTTAAGTTGAGGGCCCCTTGAAAATCAACTTCTTTGCTGAAGGGTGACCCTCCTTAAATATATTAAACGAAATAAAATAAGTATTTGCTTCGTAAGCATCCCCAACAGTGTTAAGAACATACTAGTTATGGGTCTGGGAACAAATTCTTTATCCTATTTAAGAGAGAGAGAGAGAGAGAGAGAGAGAGAGAGAGAGAGAGAAAGAGCGTGATTGTCTCTATTTTGTAAACAAAATTTCCAGAATTGAGGCTAATATCGCTATTGGGAAGATGTATTCCACATTAACAAAAAGAAACGTATCATGAAACTTAGGAAAACACATTAGTAACTCCTAGGAATCGAATGAGTCTCATGTGCGGGAAGTCTTCGATGATACGCGCATACAGCTTCTGACGTTCGGCTGTGTACTGAGCAATAATTTTGGGGGGCTAATCAGGTTTTTGCGTGGGCGGTCAATCGCCTGTGCAAATAAATTTTTGAGAGTGTTTGCACGGGCGAGGACGATCGCCCGTCTAAAGCGAAAGGGTCTGGCTATGCTGCGTTTCTCCTCGACTCCATCCCTGCTTCTTTACAGTGGAGCCTGCATTAATGGACACCTCTATACAACGGACAGGACTATCCTCTAAATGCACATATGATATATAATAGGTATAGTCCAGTTCTACTGCTAAACATTCTCCATAAAAACCTGCATCTCTGTACACAAAGATTAGTTGGCTTTCCAGCATATTAGTGCTAAAAAGTTGGCCATGCTTCATTCTAAGGTAATGCAACATATTTGTTATCTTGAAAACAGCATCACTTCTTGATGATTGTGGAAATTGAACAATATTTCCACTTTTTCCTACCTCAAAACTAAAATTAGAGGCATTGCTCTGCAAAATCTACAATAGGATGGTTGACTGTCCAAATACGTTCTGAAAGCTACAGCACAAAACTTAGAAATTTGTGGGTGTTCTATAATTTCTTCTAAGGTGTCTTAAAGCATATGGTACTTATTGAAAACCAGATGAATTATGAGTAAACAATAATGTCCTCTTGTTTGTGATGGATGAGATATTTGAACAGCTTTTAATGAAAGATGTTCATCTATTGTTGAGCTGAGAGGGATGACTCTGCTTAAAGCTTTAACATTTGCACAAACAATTTTTGCAGTTGGGATTGAAACTGCTGATTAGGATAGGAGAAAAAATACTCGAATTCTGCAACAAGACTACTCATTTGCTCATTTTTTTCATTGTGTTGTTTACTTAATTTTGAGTAGACTGTGATACCTAGCCTTTTCAGCTAATTTAGGCCTACTATGCATGCCGCATCCAGATATGGGACCCCTACTTTAACGTCCCTTCTGAAGGACAGCGGAGTGAGCTGTTTTGGTCGTTCATCTGGAAGGTCGCCCAAGCAGTTTCTGACCGTACATGCTTCACTTCAGTTAAGCTAATGGAGCTGGCTGAGCCACCTGGCCACTCACTCCGCTAAATACCCCCAGAGAAAGGTAATTGGGCTGTCTTGTTGGATACTTATCATTACATCAATATAGTTAAAAGTTTTCTACTTGATGGTTCTAAATTCAAGAAAATATTTCCAGACATAACAGCTGCCCTATCAAGTTTTGATCATTAATTCTTGCCCACTTGCACCATTCCACTGTTGCTCCACTTGCCAACTGCCAACCAGAAAAAGCAGAATTGTGATGATACAATGCCCAATACTTGCTATCATTGCTAAGCAGGAACTCGTTCCAATAATCATCATAGCCAAAGCCACATTTCACCAGAGCAAAGGGGAATGCATTTGGTTAATATAGATAGATACCAATGTCAAAAAGGATTTGCCAGACCTTTGGAAAATGATATATTTGTAATATTTTAGTTTTGCACAGCATGACCAGCAGGACCCATAGCTACATCACTGTCATTAAGTGGTTATATTTCAACCCATTTTGACAACATTCGCCTAAAATTTTCAACCTACGCCTATTTGATAGTGCTCTCTCACTCTATGTGGTCAAAATATAAAAATTCTAAAATATATTTTTATGACATCACTAATGAACTCTATTGTTTGGGGAGCAGCTATCTCTATGACACCCCATAGCCCCTTCCCTGGACCAAAGAGCTGGTAGCCAAAATGAAGAATCCAACACTTAGAATTTCCACATAACATTGAACCAGGGTGTGGTAGGAGTACCAGATTTTTCATATCTACCAGTGCTGGATTGGTATGACAATGGCAACGGGCATATGACATTCAAATAATATGCTATGTACTGTAATTACTGAGGAGAATCATGAGTTGTACTAAGTGTTAAAAATCTACACCTGGCAGTGGATGAAAATAGAAGGACAAAAGTGTTATTTTGTGTACATTTGGTGACATGTCGCTTTTAGTTATCTTTTCAATAAACAACTTACCAACGACTACTGAGTTTTACATCTGCATGAAACAAGTGCTTGATCAATTGTTAATTTAACACAAGAAAGTAAAAAACCTGCCCGTTGTATTAGAGTACCATAGGATATATCCTGCCTATAATTGAAAAGTGGGCTTGATGAATATGTAAGGCATACCTATCAAGCACCTCCTACAGTGCACAATTTTAAGTTTCCTTAATTAAATACCAATACTATTATCTATTTTTCGTTTCTTTGCAACTCTCTTTTTATGTTTCCGAGAATCACAATGTTTTTTCCAAACACTATCACCAACAATGAGTTTATCTCCACATGCTTCACAAACAAAATGCTTATGAGCATCATCATCATTAGGTTCCCTTGGCTGTCTTGCTAATGGTTCTATATCTAAGTCTTCTTCTCTTAAGAAATGCTCAGCTGCTTTAAGTGCTGGCTTTAATACTGTTTCAGTCCACTTTTCTACAACACTTGTATCTAGTTCATATACATTTGGAGAAGAGTGCAAAGGTCTTTTGAGGAACCTGTTCCTCACCCAGGTTTTCTGCTTTTTTGAATATCGAATTGTTGTCCTTTTTAACATTTCAATCCCTTCCTGGAAAAGTTTCTCCTGTTCAAACTTTTCATCATTCTTTTTTGTTAAATATAAATGAAACTCTTTGAAGCCAATTGCTTGAAAAATTCCTTCAGAGTAAGGAATGGAGTCACAAGATCTTTTTGAAATACTTTCATTATAATCTCTATAGAAATTGGAAATCTCATCCACCAACCCACTCTCAAGCATCTCTTCAATACGGTGACAGAGTCTTTTTTCAAGTGCTACTTGTTCACATGTCAACCAGAAGACAAGAGCATTTGTGAACCTAAGTGGGCCTCCTAAATGATCTGCTCCTTCTCTTGAGTGTTGTTCAGAAATAATTTCACTTGGAAGCCGACCTGTTAATTCCTTTATCTCAAGCTGTCTTTTTATTTTTCTCACATCATTAGGGTGAATTCTTGATGCTGCTTTCGGATCAACATCCATAAGCTGTTGATAATACCTGTCCTTCTCGTTGCCCTCTAAGTCTGCAGAAATTTTGCAATCTTCATCTAAATTGGAACTAGATTCACGTTTCAAATTCTTCTCTGTTGCCTTAGTTTCTGTTTCAATGTCTCCATTTCTTTGTGATGTGCCATTATAGCTGTTTCCTGTCCTTTTCAAACACTTTTCACCTACATCAGAGACTAGAATGTCCCAGAGGATCGACTCAATATAATAGTTTGTACCCCCAACAATGATAGGCAATTTGCCTCTCTCAGAAATATTTTCGATAATTGGCAATGCCATGTCTCTGTATTTTACAACAGAGAAATTTTCAAGAGGGTCAATTATATCTATCATGTGGTGTTTGCATTCCTTTCTCTCCTCCTCTGTGGCCTTTGCAGTTATGATGTCAAGGCCTCGGTATACCTGCATTGAATCTGCACTCACTACTTCCCCATCCAGTTTTTTCGCTAGCTCAATACTTAGCTTTGTCTTACCAACTCCTGTGCTTCCAAGGATAACGATTATTGGGAAGCGATAGCAGGATTTCACGGACCGCAGAGCTGTTTTCACGGTAGCCATGTTGTTGCATTTTGGAACCGAGCGCTGATAAAGAGGCTACAACAACAGATCTGCAAAGGAGCGGGAAAATTAAATATCAATTGGTTTGGACTTATGATGTGCAATGGCTAATTGAAATATTTGTTACATACATATTCATAGGAATGAACAACTGGAAAAAGTTGACTTTGAAGAAAAGAAGGATCGAAGAAGATGAACAGCACAGAAAAGTAGGTGATTGGAAGAAAACAGAGCTCTTTGAAACAAATATAGGCACTGAGAAACAATCAAGTGTTGGGACAAAAAAAACGAACAATTATCCTGAGTCAATCAAACGCAGCACTATTCTTGGTCCTAGTGCAGACCATAGAGCTAAAAACACTTCTGATGAGATAGAAGGGCAAGGTGGAAGGTGAGATCTATTTTTATTCGTTTACAAACTACGAATCATAGCATACTAGAATACATGCACATGTATTCATATGCAGGGATTTAGCTAAAAGAAAAAGACTACCCATAAAATCCAGGGATGTTGTGTTGAAGAAATAAATGCAGGTTTTAGTGGAATTAACTGCTTGCTTTTGACAGAAATGAGATCTACCGTTTTTATTGTTATCTACTTCCTTACATGTAAGGAAGTAGATAACGAAAACTATAGAACCCATTGTATGTGTACATACTTTGGTCTGTAGGTAGTGCATCTTGGAACAACGCAGTCTTCTCGTGTAAACTGTAAAAATTTTTCAGAATTCCACATTTTATTCATGAATTACACGTTAAAAAGCCCTGCTCAAATATTCTATGATCCCTTTTTTACAGTTTGATTGATTCAGTTATAATAGTGAAATCAGTCACAAGGTCAACTTTCACAAGATGGGGGAAACCACCCAGGCTGGATGGGTGTGGCCGACATACCCAAATCTTAAGATGGTGCTTGCTGGGCATATGGGAAGGAAGGAGTTTGTTATCACCACACCTTTTCCATTGGCTATAGTTTGACCAGTGTTTGTCATAATGCCATGAAAGCAGTAAAGGGGGTCTGGGGGCTTGCCCCCTAACAAAATCATCACTTTCCTGAAACAACATCCTTTTGGGTATGAAATAGTAAGTGTCCTGTTAGCTACTTATTATTGTGATTATAGTTGGTCTACTTTTATGAGATTCTTTTAACAGTATATCCATTTTCTAAATTTGAAGTCTCATATCTCTGCTTTATTCAGCATCATAATTCTTTCTTCAAGGATTTTGAAGTTGATGGCCCTAGCATCACTAAGAAAAACTGGTGGATATAGGTCATTGTTTGCTGGTAGAGTAAAGGTAAGTAACAGATAGATGTCAAGTGTCTTGCTGTGTTTCAGAGTTCCTCCTCGGAAAGCTATGTAATGTAGCATGCAGGCCTTATTTTATGGACCATTTGCAGTAAAGAGCTAGTGCCTTGTATATTTCAAATTACTGAGCAAGTGTTGTAATGCTGGGGCTTTGTTTTAGAGATCCTTCCTGGTATGACAGGGTTGGTGGGTTGACAGCACCTTAGATAGAAATATATGTGCATTTATATATATAGCCATGTTTTCATTTCCTCTAATTTTCCTGACCATTGAAACATGCTACAATTTGTGCCTAGAAAGGAGAAATCTTTGTTAGTCGCTAGCTCATGAGTTCATATATATATATATATATATATATATATATATA
>WIPJ01000217.1:306427-326794 GCA_018155075.1 Cassiopea andromeda
TATATATATATATATATATATATATATTCAAACTTTTTCAGGTTGCAGATCAAACAAATGGCTATAGAAGACTCCCAAAGCCATGTCATCAATGCAACCTTTTGCAATTAGGACCTGTAATATCAATAGAAAAGTATGGAAATGAAAAAAGTGGCAGATCCTTTTCAAATGGCATTTGCACAGCTGATCAAAAATTGCACAAGGAAAAGAGGAGGAAACTGACACCTAGTATGATGAAGGAAAGCCAGGACCACTTGTCTTCTCAAATCAAAAATAATAGTCCTATGAAATTAAGTACAGATGCTAGGCATCAATATAGACTCAAAAATATGAATAGAAAAGAAAAAAATGAGTCTTATAGCTCTTTTTGTGGTCTTTCTTTGAGAGAGAATGAAAAAACTTTGGAAAAGACTGAGAATAGAAGGCAGATGGTCAAAGCTAATGACATCCATGAAGATGCTGGTATCAGTGATGTTGATTTTGATTCTGAAATGAGTATTATGTTATTAGATATTCCAGAAAACGGTTTGGTGGATGAATCTTGTCTTAATAATAAACATAAAGGAACAGTTGGAGAAAATTTTGCATATAAAGAAAAGGAAGCAGCAATTAAAGTACTGGAAAGTGTTCCCAGCAAAATAAATGTTAAATCCAAGCTGTTCTCTTCCTTTTCTAATGAATATGATACAGCAGAAAAAGACATCAGGGTTGCTGAGAAGAGGAGCAAAAATTCTGTTGGAGTAATTGATAAGACTGTGAACAAGAAGATGGGAAAAAGTAATCCTATAATGGGTAACAACGCTAAAAAATGCAATATGCCAAAGGTATCAAGAAAAAAGGCTATCAGTAATGGAAAGCGTAATAATCCTACTACCTTGAAAATTCCCCACCCTACAGTACCATGTTCTTATGATTTTGGTAGGGACAAAGACTGTGATGACGATGATGTCATTATAACAAAAGAGATTTACAAAAGACAAGGGACTATCTATGGAGAAAATCGCACTTCGAAACATAGAAAAGTGGCTGATAGTATGAATGTAAATAGAAAATTGAATGCATTGGAAGGGTCACATAGCATCTTAAATGGGGCTGAAAATTTTAGCAGAGTAAAAGAAAAGAAACCCCAATTTTCGAATACTGTAAAGAGCGCTTCATATGTGAAGAAAACAAATGACAAGTGCCTTCCATTGGATAATGGGGATTGCCCTATGTGTCTAATGAAGTTCCCACAAGGGTAGGTAATTGTAGCTTTATTTTTGAGTTTCTTTTTCAAGTAATTCTTTGCTAGCCCTTAGCTGATGATAAATGAATATGCAATCGCCAAGAACAGCCGCTGCGAAACGGCTCTCTGAAGGCCAATTTAGCGTCTAGGACTCCCTTAACAGTTATTGGGAAGCCCATGGATGTCTTTGCACTCGAGTTTTTTGGAGAAACGGAGCGTAGCCCAAGCCTTGGTTACTACAAAGAAATGATTAGCCATGATGACAAACGATTAGAAGATTTAAAAGAAGCTTGAGTACCAGCTCTGTTTCGCAGTTTGAATTTACAGCAAATTTTTCTCAACTCCGACGAAATGCAGTGCCTTAAGACAATTGATCCTTTACTTTAACTTTAGCCAATACTGAGCATCGCATAAAGCATTTTGCTCAAATGAATAAAAGAAACTATAAATTGGCCACTACAAAATGTGAAGATTGGGGAAATGTCAGCAAGAATAAGGAGCAAACTCACTCAAAAAAAAGAGTAACACTCCACCCGCCCAGACCAGTGAAGAATTTCAACACAGTAAGCGACTTGCCATGTCAGAACTTTCATCCAAGGCATACTAAATTTCATAGTTCTCCTAATCACATCATCACATTGTGCAGTAAACCAAGGAAAATTTTTTTTTATACGTCATTTTACTCTTTTACGTAAAAAACACTATTTACATTATTCTTTAAAATACGTTATTTCAATCTTCTATTTATACCTAAAAACAATTTTTGTCATTTCAGTATGTAAGTACATGGCTTGCTACTGCGGCTTCTGGCATGGGTATTGTGTATTTTCTGAGCTAAAAAAATTGTAGAATTTTGTCCTATCATAGATTTTATTTGATTTTACAGAATTGTTTTTTTTTCACAGGTGGAAGTCTGATCAAAAAGATCAGCACATATCGGAGTGTCTAGCAGATGATATGTTCGCGGATGAAAATGAAGATTTTTAACTGACATTCATTCTTGATTCCTTGTACATATTTACTTCTAAGATATTCATATTTATTGATTTGTGTGTCGGTATTCACATTTCAATAGATCTATACTTCTTCTAGTATGCTCATAGTTTAAACACTTGCTTTTTAATTTACATTTGGCAAAGTTCACTTGCATGATTTTCATGAAGCCATCCTTTGTGTTGCACATTGAACAGGACTGAAAAAAGTGTGGGAAGGCATAACTGAAAGTCTGTCATTATGGTGGAGGCAATCTGGCATTATGGTGGATGCAATTTTGGAGGCAATTTTAGATATTTTGTGTTGTATTGGGATCTATAGGTGTTATTTTGAAGAGAATCTATGATACTAAGGAGGCAATGCAGTACAAGTGCTCATGTTAGGAGGCATTAAATAGTCTTTTCCTGCACTTCCGTTAATTTTTTAATGAGCTCAGTACTAGAGATCATGCAGTGCCTATTTTCAAGGAAGTCTCTCAAGACAACACTGTTGTAACAAACTTTAGCTACACCCTGCATGGATTTAATGGTGGCTCTTTGCGAGAAGGGTGCTTGTTTTTCATTTCTGTTCTTAATAGTACTTGAGATAGACACAAAAAAGCAATAAAACAGTAGTACTTTTCCATGAAGAATTAAAAAGCACATCAGTACATATTTTAACCTGGCATCACCTCTGCAGTACTGATGTTACTGCTTATGGAGAACAATAGGTAACAACAAGAACAACACTACCTTATAACTGCAAATAACTCTTTGAGTTGCGGCGGGAAGCTATACCAATTTGTAGCATGTTTCTCGTCAGAGCTGCAATGATTTTCAAGTTAATTGCAAATGTAAAGCAAGCAGTTATAAAATAGTATGTCATGTCTCATCGCACCTAATTTTGCTATTCTAATGATTGAAACAAACCCATACAGAATATTTAGACAAATAGTTATGGTTTGAGGTTAGGCCATTGAAGCTTGGGAAAAATCGAATGTATTTTTCGCACAACTATTACAATAAAAGCATATTTCTATCCAAAATCTATAATCCTTGGAATACCCTATCAAACTAGGCCTATTTCTGTTAGATTTTATTTCCATGCGCAATAATGGCGAGTTTACAATTATGTTGTTTATGCATGTATCGTTTCTATTGTTTGTTGATGCTTTCATATTAGTAATTTCAGAATAAGAGTTTTTGCTTTTTGGATTAATGTAATGATTTCATTAGGGGTAGCACAGTCTTAGCCATGGCTTCAAACACTGGAGTGCCATATTGGAAGATGAAATCTGCCAACCCAGTGGGCAAATATATGAACCAGTTACAGTTCAACCTTGAAGCAGTCCCTAAGGCTTTCAATTTAGAGACACAATTTGAAAAGCCAAAGCCCATTTTGATAGAGAAAGTTGACCCTGTGAAGACAGAGGCTACTTGTGCTGGAAGAAACTATCCTGTCAGCTTGACAAGAAGCAGCTCTTCACTGTCTAGTGATCGCTTAGATCTGGCAGTGCAGTTAGCAAAAAGGGATGTAAAGAAGCTAAAAAATATGCTAGTTGATCCTCAGTTAAATATTTCAGGAATAATAGGGAATAGCATTGATGAAAATCAGGGCAATCAGCTAGAAATGCATGAAAAGCGTATTGATGATAAGGAAGCAGCCAAGATTTCAGTAATAGATAAACAAAAGAGAAAGGAAATTAGACACAGAGAATTGAAGCCTCATCTTGGAAAATTAGTGAAAACTGTAGAACCTCAGGAAAGAAGAAAAGTGCAAAGTGAAGATGCACAGTTTTATGACTCAGATGGAGATGCACTTGACGATGGTGAGAAGCCAAAATCACCAATTCCAAAAATGAAGGAAATGTCTGAAATAAAGAGATTGAGAAGAGAGTTACAGAAATATATGAAAAGGTTGGATTCTGTTCTTGAGCAGAAAGACATAGAATCAAAAGATGCAGATCATATCAAAAGAAAGACACATTTTGAGGAGGAAACAGAATATGAACGTAAAGAGCACAGAGCTGAAGAACAGTCAGCAAGATCAGCAAGAGTTCTGTACATGTTGCAGAGAAAGGTTTTTCTTTTTTTAATTTAGTGAAAAAATCTCAGTTTTTGTTTAACTTGAAATTAGTTTAGCCATTTACAGCATGAAACTTCCATATGCGGAAAATTTCTATCTGTACTTTTTTATCCAAATTTTTGACAATCGTTTTCTATTTTAGCTGGATTTCTAGCCTGTGATGATAGTAGGGCCATTGAATAATGCAAGTCTCTAGCTTAGTCTTATGCAAAGCAAAATAGAGTGAAGAAACTTAAGCATTCTATTGTGTACTACCAGTAGGCCACAAGTATGCAAGAGTATTTCTTCTACTTTTCTGTGGTATCTCAAAATGTTATAGTTGCTGTACTCAGATTCTTTATTAGCAGTCCAAAAAGTTATTAGTGGCTTAGACCTGCTGATTGTGTCATCTATCTCAGTAGTCATGCTTTTCTCTCACTTGCAGGTTCAAGAAATTCAAGATGAATTGGAAGAAAAGGGACATCATATCAAGCACACTAAAAAGGTTCTATTTTTGTCTTTCAAGATATTTCTTGTTATTAAGTGTTTTACCATATTCTCATTGCAGAATATTTTTGCATTTGAAAGTATAATCTTTCACTGGATTCAGTTGACTTTCCTGGATAAGATTAATTAGAAAAATGATTGGTCTTGATTGATATTGCCCTCTTTAATATCATTCTACTTTCATTACACTGTTGAGTGGCATGCATCAATTTCCTTTACAAATGCACCTGTTTTTGCAGCTGCATCCATCCTTGACTCTTAATTCCCAAGCATGCTCCTTTATTTAGACAAGAATTATAACCTGTGTATTTTTCATAGAGCCAGTCACTTACAAGACTTGCTGCTGCACACAGGGCTGCTGTTCGTGCACTGCAGATGTTTGTTAATCAGGCACCATTGTATTATGATCTCAAGCATGGCTTGCCTCCAATGTACAATGAACTTGCACTGCTCATCCAGCAGTTGTCATTGCTGTCATCTCAGTTTGATTCTGAAAAGAACCTTCCTGACTTTGATTTAGACTTGTTGCCACGAACCAAGGTTTGCATTTTGGATCATACTTATACTGCCAAATCTATGAATGCTTTGTGTAATATATTAATTGAATTCAAATGCTATACTTGGAAGTAGAACTTCAGAAATGCTTGGGATGGACCTTCTTGTGGGTGCTTTGCTTGTCTGTGCCTGCCTTTGGACATTTTGCTAAAGTTCAAAACATAGTGTTCCGGTTTGTGTTTGAAATTCAATTTTGTAATTCACACTGTTACCTATCTGGCTATTTTCAGGTAGCTAACAAGGAATTCACAAACCCATGACGGCAACTGTAATCACACATTTTTGCTTTTCTTTTAGAGCATAGTATCAGTAAGCTCCTTGCTTCTCATAGAAGTTAGTTAACATGGAGCACAAAATGCAATACAATGCTATATAAATGTGACAAAAAATCAGCAGCAAAGCTATTTTCCTTCAACTTGAGAATTTATGTTGATTTTAATGTTATGATGCATGTATAAAGAATCAAAGTATTCTGATTGCATTTTAAAATGACTTCATATAAAAATTTGATTAAAATGAGTTATAAACTTTATATGTGAGACCATGAAACCCTGCTTTCAATTATGCAAGGAAATCTGATTGCTGTAGTTCTCACACAACAAATTGAGGGAGGTTTCAATTGACTTTGAAAAGTTTGAAACAGGTGGCAAATAGGGAGGACTAATTGGTTCTATTTGCAGGAAATTTGATCAGGTTCTGATTGGTATTTGCTTGTAAACTAAACATAAAAATCAATGATCAAATATCTGACTCATGTGTGTGATCAATTGCTTGCATTATGTCTTCTATTTGTGTGCTGATGCATACCTGTGCAATCACACACATTAAATGGTGAAGACTGATACAGCTTTTTTAACTTTATGTTGTACTATTTGATTTTCTTTAGTTAACTTCGTATATATGTGTATGCATATAGGCATGCATTTGTTAGCTAAAGTATTTTCAAATTGAATTGAACTAATTATACACACACAGAGAATATAATGCAAACTTGGAAGATCACAACTTTACTTTATGCAACACAACTTTAATTCCTATGGCCTTATTAGTATTTGTGGTATTACCATGAAGCAGGACTTTTTGTGTGAATAGCATGTTATCCTTTAATTTTATGTTAATAGAACACTTAAAGAATATGCATAAGTCCCATTTCTATAGCAGTAGCTATTCATTGGCATTGGAACTATTTTAGAAACTTATCTCATCATGGAACCAGAAAAACAAACCACAGCTGAAAACAGAAGGAAAAAAGAACCAGAAGAAGCCTATTTTGCAAAAGAAGCACCACCCAGTTGGAGTGAAGAAAAATTTTTTATATCAGCTTGAGGAATTGACAAAAGATCAGCCTAATGCTGCTGGAATACAAGGCAGGAGCATATTAGATATAACAAGCAAGACTAATGGTATTTTGAAAGCCTGCATTGTATTTTGTTACTTTTTCCTTTTCTTTCAGGTAGGAAATAGGCAGAAACTCTTGTTTTGCTCAACACATCAAACAGTTCTTCAGAGAGAATTTGATTGTCTATTATTTGGTCATTTGCATGAGATCTATCAACATTAGCCATAAGAAACATTTTGAATTCCTTCCCTTGTTCTCAGGGGTGTGGGTGGCCAGTGCTATAGAGGTGGGGGCATAAATGAAAACTTTTTGCCATGCCCTCTACCAGGGGTGATTTATAGGGGGGCTCAGGGGGGCAGAGCCCCCTTGTTAAAATCTCTGCTCATTTTGGGGGGCTCAGCCCCCTAGAAATCTTGCATTGGCTTTGCTTTTCAGAGTTTATTGGCCTTGCTTCCAAAGTGTTGTGATCAATTGTGCACTGCTATATGGTTATTGACACATCTCTTATTGTTGATTATACTTTATCAGAAGTAAACTAAATTATCATGTTTCCACCTTTGAAAATGTGGGGATGGTTTTAGTTGGGCCACACCCAAACTATGGGCGTGGTTGTGCCTTGAGCCCCCCTTGTTAAAATTTTTAGAAATCACCACTTCCCTCTACTTTCCATTAGAATGTATCTGCCAATGTCATAGACGATATAGAATCCATAATGATTTAAGACAGTTAAAATAGTTTAGGCTGCGTAGCATTTCAGGGGCATAGTGAAAGTGAATTGTTTGGTAAGCAAGCCATCTTGGCAAAAAAATTGGGGGGCAATTGCCTACCATAACCCCCTGGCCATGCCACTGCTTGTTGTTGCCTTCTTAGGCTACTGCTAGTTTTTCTAGCACCCAGCTATGCTCTGGAGGATGATAGTACGTGCTAATTAAAGGAATTTTTTCTGTCAATACACTACCATTGCAGTTTGTTTGATAGAATAATACCTAGGTATAGCATACATCTTAGGCACATATAAAAGTACTGCAAAGAAATGGTTTTGCTCTACTGATTTAATATTTAAAACCTTTTTTACAGTGATTGTCTCGCCACATTTCAGAAGTTTTGCCCAAGGTCCTTATACTTAGGTTCACTTTGATAGCTTTCATCCTCAGAGCTTGTTGGATATCGGACACTTTTATTAATATGCAGTTCGTTTTTAATGTGAATAAATGGCTAGATAGTTGTAGTTCTATTGACCAACTTTCTACTAATTATTTCAGAGCCAACACCAGAAAGAGAGGCTGCATTGCAAGCTGGGATTGATGCATTGGGGCGTGCAAGAGAATCATCATCATTTATTTCTCAGGTATTTTCAGTGAATTAGTTTCTACAAAAATTTGGTTAATTTATTTTCAAACTATGTATTTGGTAATAAATAATGGTATATGAAGATCATTTATGCATCCATTCTTTTGGTAGAATCTGACCATGCTTTTCATACCTTAGCTGGAGTATATATGAAAGATCATGGCTTATGTTTTAGTTAACCAATCTCAAAAACAAAAGCCTACATAAGGTAAAAAAAAGTCAAATTCCTTTCCCGCGCCCAATGGCGCATAGAGCGGCGCCTATCTTCGTTTCTTTCTATAGCCCTAGGCCACGCGTCTGCGAATGCAGTGAAAACTACAGCGGGAGGCTGGTCCACTGGTAGCTGCACGAGTTTAACTTTCCCACTCCATTCTCGTATGTCCAGTGCCAGACGAGAGGGCAGTGAGTGCCATTTTAAACGTCTTTGGTATGACTCGGCCAGGGCTCGAGCCCACAACCTACCGGTTGTGAGGCAGACGCTAACACTGGGTCATTACTCCGTCTACATAAAGAGTTAATAATTATATTTCTTCTAAAGCATTCAGCTCAGCATTTGCTCAAAGTTTTCTTTCCTAGCACCCACTTTTTTAATAGTTTCCTACTGAATATCTTTAGTATATGCAATACTTTCTGTTTTCCAGGATGTTGCTAAGAAAGATGGTGGCTTGAGATGGAAAAAAGCTGGGAAGGCAAAATCAAAGCTTGTAAATATTCCACGCCATATCAAGGTATCCTTGTACTGTAGCTGTGAATAGTTTTTGCATGAAAATTAAAAGTCTTTGCTCTTGTGTTGAGGAAACTAAGGGAAAGCTGCGAGATAAAAGCTGCTATGAAATGTTACATTGCTTTTTCAACTCTTCCAGTGTCTAAATAATTACAGTCGGAAAGCACCACTGAACTCTAGCTCAGCCCATTGAATGGGAAATTAATTTAGACACCATGCACTCTTGTAATTTTTGTTTTATGAGCTTACTCTCAAGTGCCTTATTGCTATCCTCCATACTAATTAATTTTCGAAAATTTCTTCAACCCTCTGCTCTTATTAGGACCCCCACTTGTTGGATTTTGTGCAAAAATTTTCAAAATGTGTTCCAAACAGATGTTCTGAACAAGTCTTCTTGCCTTTTAGCAAAAGCTTTGTGCTGCTTGCAGTCTCGCGACCATAGACGCCTGATTTATGAACATAGAGTGCTTCATAGCAGTATTATCTTAGATTTCAAAGCATTTTTCAAACCCACCCCCGTAGTTTCTTCTGATGTTTCAACTCATCCCTGCTTATTCCAACCTCCCGGCATTTGAGAGTACATGTATCATTATTTCAGCAAAGCAGACACTGGTCATTGCGCGTTGGTCGTGCACGTCCATCACAATCTCGCCGAACTGGTGGTCAAGAAATGGGCTTTGCCAAGCAAACTGTATCGTCAACCCTAAAGCAACAGCCAGAGGTTGTGTACAGGCCAAAGAGAGTTATGGTAAGATCACCAAATCGCAGTGAAATTCCAGAAGGTGTTCATGTTACATATGGAACGCCCAAGCAAAGAGACAAAGAAATCGTGAGTCCGCTGATCTTATTTTTAATTTTTAATTTGGGTAAATTTTGATTAGCTCTTGAATTGAAAGAGTATTAAACTAGACCTGCGTATTTTTTCTTATTAACTATCTTGTATTCTGTATATTGATGGTTTTTTCAATTGCAGCTAAAGTTGGCTTCCCCGAGGTCACCTAGAGACCAATCAAAAACTACTGCGAGAGACACTTCTGCAGTTCGCTTTATCGACTTCGAAGAAAAAAAGCCTTCAATAAGCTGGGCTGGTATAAGCGAGAGAGAGGCTGCTAGACAAGTTTGGCTTGATAAAGAGAGAGATCGTGAGGTTAACTGTCTTGCCTTTGGCACCACTATTCTTTATCTCCACAGATTAGGGTGAAGAATTTTTGTGAAATCAAATTAGAACTTATGCATAGTCTAGATTTGATGCAACATTACCTGAGTTTTGTATTAGGATGTGTGTAACACTATCAAATAGTTTGATGAAATGATTTTTGATATTCGGTAATCAAGCATCTTGCGAATAGAATATTGATAATTTATTTATACATAACGACTAATCTCACTAGATGAGGCGGCTGTCTGATCTACGCAAGAGAGAGGAGAACCATCTCAAGGATATAAGGTAATTTTAAGAATATAACTCTTTAGTGATATAACTCAAGGATATAACTCTTTAGTATCCAGCAAACAGAATTAATTTGAACATTCATGTAGTATTTTTAAAACTCTGTTTTGATTCAAATTTCCAAAGTATAGTTATATGCATATGGATGTTTCTGGCTAGGGCAAGTTTTATTCAATGCAAATTTGAATACATCTTCTTTCTTTAGAAATAGTAGATTATGTGCCCAAGGAAATGGAAAAATCTCTAAATGATTTTCTTTTGATGCACTTTTCTTACCTAGTTCTCATTTTTGTTCTTCTACTTACCTTTCAGTAATAGATATACGAGAGCACAAGCTATTTTTGATGAAGCAGAGAAAAAGATCAAAGGCCAGTTGCAACCACTGCTTGACAAAGCTGAAGTAGGTTCTGTTTACAAATAAGCACCGAAAAAATTGCTTTTCACATACTGACTGAATTGTTTCATTGAACTTGTAGCAGATAAAAATCACCATGTCCTGCAAAAATCCATTTTGATCATTTCATTTCCTATGTTTGGTGAGGAGTAAGACCAGTTCAAAGTTACTGCTTTTCTACAAACTAGTGATATCTACTTATGCTCATTTTAGAGAGACTGTCATTTGATTAACAGAGCAGCAACCTTAGTAGGGTGTTCATAGCCTGAGAGCTGTATTACTATGCATCCTAATTTGACGCCTTCCTATTCTTGAAGTTCATTTTCTAGGTACAACCTCTTCTTTAATATAGATCACATTAGGCTTTTATCTTTCGTGTCTTTTAGATGTATTGTAGAGTTATACAGCAATAGCTTATTCTCATTTTCTATGATTTTTGTTTCAGATAATAGCGTTAGAAGAAAAATCTCGTGAAGATCAATACAAGCGTTCTGTTCAAAGAAAGCTGACAAATATTGTCACGGAAACAGTATGGGCTTCGATCTCTTTTTTTATCTCTTCTACGTTCTTGCTGTTTTCCATGGATTATTCTGAAGTATCCCATGTAGCAATCTACTATAAGAGGTCGCTATTATAGTTAAGAATTAGGCGCTGTAGACCAATCGAAAGCCAGTATGTTGACCAATCGAAAGCCAGTATGTTGACCATGAATAATCACGAATATTGATACTTGATTGAGCAACGACATTAGCTAATTACAAGGAGGATTCCATCTATGGTAATTCCTTTATTAACCAATCAAGATTTAACCCCTATGCTGATAGTTGATAGCATCCTCCACAATTCGTTTTAAATCGTTTTGTACTGTTTGATTTGTGTATTATTTGAATTTTCTCGCTTTATATTGTATATTTTCTAAGTGACTTTTAAGAATGTCATTCCAATATTGTTTAAAATTTTAATTACTTGTAAGTGAGAGGCACCTTGAAAATCAGTTACGGCTAAAGGGCTACCGATACGGATACAGAGGTATTTTTATGAAATAAGATGAAAATGAAAAGTGAAAATAAATTCCCTATTCTCACATCAGGGTCCCCACGCCTCCTTAAAATCCTAAAATATTTTAGAAGAAGATAACTATCTTAAAAAACCCTAAAATCTCAGGAGTATTTTGCTGTTCTTCAAAATTTCTCCTAAATTTTTCATAAGTTGAATTTCTTTTTAGCAGTTATGTTGCTTGCTAAATTATTTTGTGATAGTTTATCATAATAAAAATGGTCAAATCATCAATTCTCTGAAATTCTACCTTGAATGTGTTATTTTTTGAATAGGCATAATGACTTCTCCTGCCATCCTAAACGTATGATGGCCATCTACCCTATTTATATCATGCCATCTGAGTGACCTTTTATCCATTATTTTCCCAAAAGTACCTCAACGCTTACCGAATTTCTCTGGAATCTACAAAACCTCCTAAAAATGGGCGAAAAATCTCCTAAATTCTCCTGAATATTCTAGAATATATTCATGACAAGAGTGGGGACCCCGCACATACTAAGAACATATGAGAGAAATTCTCAAGCATAGCCTGTTAGTAGTGCGTTGCAGACTTACAAATACTTATCCGCAGTATTTGATAATCCAGAAACGGATCAAGGGAAGGAAAACACGTTTTACACGCTCAGCATGGTCACTATTACTCGGGCAATAATAAAACAAGACAACGTGCCTCTCCTAAGTGTCCTGGACACAAGTTTATAATAATGCAGGTAAAATGTCATGGTCTTCAAGTTCATTTTATCTGAGAACACCATAGTAGTAATAACATCAAATTTGATTGATTTTTTATGCTCATGAACAATTACAATGACAACATAGAATACAAAAATACAAAGGCACCACAGGGAAAATGGAATTATATAGCAACCCTGTTGCATTAACAATTAACCTGAAGTCAGTTCCAAAATGGGCGTCAGGCGAAACAGAGTAAAAAGAAAATAATATGATGGTTTTGCATGAGAAATATATAACTAAGTTGAGTTCCTTACCTGACTCCCCTTTTGAAACAGACTTCCATTACAAATGCATGGAGAACTCAAAAATGTATCAATAGGAAGAAAAGTTTAATTGATTCATTGATTGATTGTTCAACAGGCAATGTCAAAGGGTGAATTACTTGCTGATATGATCTTAGATGATATCTTAGTTGAAACTGTTCACGAGCTGCGAAGGTATGTTTGCTTCACTTATGTTCTCATGTGCAAAGAATTGACAATTGCGTGAAATATCGAAAATGCAACTACATCTTTTTCACTCTAAACTCTTTATTCAGAGTCCAGAATTCATGAAAGATGTTTTTTTGAAAGCCGCAGAAATTTTAACCTGAGAAGTAATAATCTTCTGCAGTTACCAAAAGTTATGACCACAAGATACGGCACTGAAAACATGATGTACAGAGGTTACCTTCTATGGTATTCTCTTCCAAAAGAAATAAATAGTTCTAGCACTCTATCCGAGTTCAAGGAACACATAAAATTGTGGAATGGAAATACATGCAACTGCATATTGTGCACAACGTTGATACCAGCTGTAGGATATTTGTAAATAAAAAAGTTGTATTATTTATAATTAGGTTTTATTTATCATATAAGCTGTTTCCTTTCTTTTATTTGCTTACGTAGGTTGGCGTTAAATAGCATTATAGCTTATTAGAAGCCAACGGTAAATAAATTGATCATATATCATATATCATATCATATCATATCATATCATGTCATATCATATCATATATCATATCATATATCATATCATATCATATCATGTCATATCATGTCATATCATATCATATCATATCATATCATATCATATCATATCATATCATATCATATCATATCATATCATATCATATCATATATGAAACCAGTTTGGGGCTAGCATATGTACGGTACTTCGTGCTATATCAAAGTTATGATACGCAAGGCGTTCTCAATACAAACACGTATTGCAAAGCCCCAGTGGGCTACAGAAAGATTAACTATTGGCAGTGGTGACTCCAGAGAAAAAATGAGGGGGTGCTAGTGGTGCCAAAGTACCGACAGTGAGCGGTGTCCAAGAATTTTAACGGAAAGCACCTATCGTATTAGCCAAAAAAGTGAAAAAAGGTCATAGATATTATGAAAGTTCCGACAGTGTATAGAAATTTAGGTGCCGATGGAGGCCCAGTACAATTGTGGGGGCTACAGCCCCCAAGCCCCCATGTAGCGCCATCCCTGACTATTACTGTAGTGAGAAAGCAAGTAAGGGAGATGATCGACTGTCGTTTAAATGCTTGTAGTTGTTAGGCAGTCCTACGGCGTTACTAGAAAGAAAAAAAGACCTGAAATCAAAGAAAAAGGTCAATCGGCAGCGTGCTATGGGAGAAGAGAAACAGGTAATTGCATCTTAACACTCGTGTTATTGGTTTTATAGGATTGAAGATGAAGAAAAAGCTGATGCGCAAGCTATCTTTGAAGCAGACAACGAAGAACTTGAAACCATTGTCTTCGAGGTTAAATTCCCATTGATTGTTTTATTGAGATGAAAATCAAGTACTAGAAATTGAATGGTATACTTGAAAATTTTTGCAATTTTAATTTCAAAGGGTACCATGTAATACATCTTCTGTTGGACGACGGTCTGGTACTTCCGTCTTTATGTTACAGAAGCGGCAAATTGTAGCAAGAAACGAGAGCGAATCACTAATTTTTATACGCATGCTTTCTTGAAATCTCAAAATCCCAGTAAAATTGCAGAAAAATGAACAGAAGTAGCAACAAGTTAATTTTGTTAACATCACTGACATGTAATGTACTTATACATAATCGCAAATTCTTACGAGCTTCCCTAGATTTCAGCAAGCAGGTGTGGTCAGATTGGGGTACAGAGTGGGTGTTGTGTCCACTCAGACCGGAGGTAATAACTCACGGAACTCATATGCCCCATTTCATCATTCCTCCTTACATTGCCCCGAAGGGCAACAGGTAAGGATTACACCTACTGATGTGAATTACCATGACGTCATTGCAGGTTGCTATTGTTAACTTAAAAGAGCTAATAGAGGGCGTAAAATAAACGCATGCGCATTAAGGCAACTGCAAATGGTACATGAAACTACTTTTTTTACTCTAAAACCTATAATGTAAAGGGATCATAATAAGTGGGAGGGTCTAACAAATTGCTGACATTAATCGGGGGGTTGAAAATAGGAAGTGGGGGACTTCAAATTTGCCAAAATGTATAAACGCCCCCCGTTTACAGGGCCGTAACCACGATTTTCATTTTGGGGGGCTTAGAAGTCACTATCGGAAGAGGCCTCACCATGGTTGAGGCGGAGGAGCTGAAAAATTTATTTTAACAAGAAATTATTGGGGGGCTCCAGCCCCCCTTGCCCCCCCGTGGTTACGGCACTGGTTTATCATGGGTTTTAGAGTATGTGATAGGAAATATTCAATATAAAATGTACCCACCTTTTTCGTTTTCTTCTAGGAGAAAAAAGAACCTTTTCGCGGCCGACACAAAACTATGCATCGTAATTTCTTAGAAATAGCCAAAGGAGATATAAGTAGGTTTCTAATTTATCTCTTTCGTATGCATGTTTTTATTTTCTGCTTCGTTTATCTGTATGACCCAATGACTGTGAGGAGCATTTTTGTCTTGAAACAGTAGCGGGTATTAGCGGGGCAAGGGTCGACAAATTCTCGGCAAAAAGTAGTGGAACCAAGGGCCAAATACACGATTTTTAATGAGAAAATTACATTTTGCTTGAGCCACAATTCTATTGTACACCTTATCTCATGAAAAACACATGCAATTGAAAATTTCCCAAGTTTCTTCTAAATGCTCGGCAAATTCAGCCCCTTTGCCCCCTGATTTTTCTTGACAAACCGTCGTCACTGCATAAAAACGTGTAATGCTGGTAGGAGGGGAAGACCATGTCATACTGTAAAGATGCTACATACATTACTTCCTTGATTACACGTTTTTTAAATAGGAAAGTGGTTTATAAGAAAGTAGTACTCAGCTGCTCGAAAAGTTCAGAAAGTTCAGTACTGGATTTTTGAGATTTAAGAACGTTTGTTGCTTGTGTATTTACAATGTGATTTACCTACGTACAAAATGTCATTTATGTGATGTTGACTACCCTCTAATAGTGTAACTTCTTTTATTTGCTAAGATTTATCATCGTTTCAAGTTGACATGGAGCTTTTCATTTTCCATTAATGTGCATGCGCGAAGCAATGGAAGTCAACAATTGTTGCTAAGAAAGTACTTAGAAGGTTTTAGTACTGAAAAACGTTAAGAAAGTTTCACAGTACTGGGCCAAAAATAAACTTTTTTAGAAAATACGCGTATCCGATTACTAATGGATACAATCTTTAGAAATTACACTTTGAACCTCGGTACACAAGAAAAAAGCAAAAATGACTAGACAGTGTTATTATCATACCTAAATGTCATTCTTATCCAATTGCTAAGACAAAAATCGTTTTCACTTTATCAACCAAGACTCATCTGCTTTCGTGCGGCAGCGCGTCTCTCCGAAACAAACTCACGGAGTAACACTAACGTTGAAGTATCCGCTAGCGTAGCCTTGGGCTTATTGCAGTGGCAAGTAAAGCAATTTTGGAGCATTTTCATGGATGGTACATGCGAAATCGGGCAACTTTCAACAAACCGAATGGTGGAGGGACGGTTAATCGTGATAAGAATAATCTTGATAAGAATAATCGAGATACGAATAATCGAGGAGGTACTGTTTTCGTTTTCAGGGTACATTGGTGTCAAAAAAGCTATCCTTGTTCCTTGCGTGGGGCTACATAAATCTATAAGGAAATTTGAAATCCCTTCCACCTCAGTCTGTTTCATACTTTATGACAATTCTCTATGAAAGTTTACTTTGGCCTTGAAACTTTCTCAGCTTGTAATAATGTTAGTATCAAAACTTGCTTGCAACTTTCTAAGGAGAAATGCTTTTTGTTCCAATGTCTTGATCATTTGATCATTTGATCATTTGACTGTGTAAAAAGCAGCTGTATGTACACCTGAAGTAGTTATAATTTTAGTCAGCAACAAGAAATAAACTGTTGAAGAAAAGCAAGCATATCATATATATCATGTTATTTTAGAAGAGTAAAGCTTATAAGAATATTAAGGCTCAGAATCGCTGAAATTTAAGAACAGTTTAAGAGTAGTGCAAGGCTGAAGCTTAATCAAGATTTAAAATTTTTGTGCGTTCGAGCTATAATGGTGCTTTTACATTAACGTTTGGACAATGTATACAATGTTGATTACTTCTGGAACTCTTTTGATTTGCTTTATAATTTTTTATGACGTCAACAAAGATTTGAATTCACTCCTTTCATTTCCAGACGAAGCTATACCTTTAAAACTTAAGAGTGATTTAAGAATAATCTTAGACTTAAAACCAGAAAAATTAAGAATATCGAGACTCGGAAAAAATTTAGGTGTTCTTATAAAAAAAGTGTGGATACGTGCTCAGAAAATAAGATTTTTAACTGCACCAGAGTGTCTGCCAAATCAGGGATTTTAGGAAATGTACACCTGAGAAATAACTTTAGTCAGCAACTGAAGGTTGAAGTAAACATAATATCTTTAACATGTGATGCTGCATATACACGCTTTTTATTATCTAAGAATGCTCTTATCGGCCTAGTACTAAAACTTTCTCAACTTTTTCACGCTCCCAGTATCAAGCTTTCTTAACATTTTCTTAACAAAAATGTTTGGCTTCCGATGTTTTGCGCATGCACATTATTGGAAACGGAAAATGTTCCATGTATAGATAAGTCGAATTTGAAATTCATGCACGCTATAAGCTTTCTTGGGTCTCAGAAATCCAGTACTGACTACTTTCTTGTAAACAACTTTCTTATGAAAAGAACGAGTGCCCAGATAATTAGAACTTTAAATGTACATAAACTTGCCGACATTCTTTGGTCTCAGAACTCTAGCATTGAAACATCGTAATATTGTGAGCAGTTGAGTACAAATTTCTTACAAAAGATTCTTATTATACTTCATCAGCAGTTTCTTTATTTCTAGAAAGGCGTTGAGTATCTTTTTAAAATCCAACGGGCCTTTGTTATCGTAGTTCTATCACAGCTATTGTTCGTCAACTGTCCCCATCTCAGGAATATGCTGTTATTATGTTTTAGGGCCTAAAGCAGAAGAGAAACCAAGTCCAAATGGCGCAAAACCGATTATATTTACATCGTCCTCAGACACAAAAAGAGCGTCGCTTAATATGATCAGAAAGCAATACCAGCCGCGAGGTAGGGAAACTCTTTAGATTGTTTGATTTACACATGAAATTCAATTTAGAACAGGATATGGATAGCAGATTTACAGTCGTAATTCCATTATTTTCATAGTGACCGTTCCAATGATGGGGGAAATGGAAGGGAAATAGGTTGAATAAACCACCTAAGCACTTTGAGAGTCGCCCACCTAACCGTCACTGATAACTGGGTTTCGTTCGTCTGGTTTTTGAAGTAAGATAATGCTGATGGATAGCGTTTGCCAATCGAATGAATCATTCCATTTATGTGACATATTTCTAGCATTCAGCAATTCCCTTGTATTTAATTCATGAAACGACTCGTTGTGTTTGGATCTTGTGTTTGCAGCTTTTTTTAGTAAGTAATGTCGGGGAAGGCCGTAGGGCCTATAGCAAAAGCTCGGACAAAGGAAAAACGGAGAAAATGGGGGAAGTTTAAGTAGAGAGGGAGACAAGATCAAGTTTGTTGATGTCAAGTTTAAAAGATAACAAATTGTAGGATTCCGGGAAAGTAGTGGGTGGCAATGAGTTCCACAGCTGAGAAGTTCTTGGAATGAAAGATCACTTGTGAGCTAGAGTTCGTGGGTGGAGAGCTTGCATGCAGTCAACTCATTTCACCGAATATCAGTTGATGTTTTTCTTGCACGTCTTTTTATAAGAAACATGCCTAAAAGAAGCATGACTCTGAAATTAGGAAAAAATGTAAGGAACATTTTAGAAACACAGGCAGGCTGAGCCTAAAATGTTAGCTTGAAAACCAGTTTTCACAAGAAGGTTTTTGATAAGGCAAGATGCGATATACAAGCATCATTTCCATGCTCAACCATCATCAAGCAATTAGTATGATTACCGATACAAAGCATCTAAGTGTTCAGATAGATAGTCAACTAAAATGGGACAAACATATCGACACTATCAAGACCAAAGCTAATCGATCCATTGGCCTTATTAAGTATGCTAAGAAATATCTTCCATCTGATGTGCTCAACAAAATGTATAAAGGAATTGTTGAGCCCCATTTGAGTTACTGTTGCCCCGTCTGGGGCTGCTGTAGTGAATCCAAAATTAGCGCTTTGCAAAAAATCCAAAATAGACCTGAAGGAATTGTAACAAATGGCCCATATGATGCCTCTGCTGCTCCGCTAATTCAGAAACTTGGTTGGTCAATTATCAATACACTTGTAAAAGGAGAGACCACCACGTTGATTTACAAGTCTCTGAATTCACTTGCCCCTGACTATTTGAGAAATTTATAAAATGTACAAAAGAAAGAGATTGGTTTCTGTGCTCATCAGATACTGATGTTAGGATATCGTTACTGACAACAATCAATGGCCAAAAGGCATTTTCTTTTCGCGGTACAAATCTCTAGAATAGTATTGAAAGAGAAACAAGATTGGCACCCTCACTAAAAATATTCAAAGAACAACTATTGAAGGGGTTATAACTTTCACTTTATTTTTACTTTCTTTTTCATAGATTTTAAATTACATTATATTGTAGATTAGGTATATTAATGTCTTTGTTCTTATTATTAGTGTCTCCTTTTAAATAGGTCGCTTTGAAAAACATATATTATTTGAAACTTATAACCTGTATAAATATTTTAAAATGAAATGAAAATGAAATGTCTCAAGTTTTTAAACGCATGCATTCTTCGCAGAACCCAAACATTCTATTTCAAGTCTCACAATTGTCTAATCTGGCCTGTTGTTGTTATTGTTGTTGTTATTGGGAGTGTTAAGAATTTTAATTAAGAATCATTTAAGAACCATCTGAAACTGGATCTGACCAATACTGAGAAGTTCCCAGACTGAAAGCAGAAAGTGTGTTTCTTATAAAAAAACAAGTTTATCAGAATACTCTTTCCATTCAATCGGAATTGTCAGCTCGATTTCAGATTTGAGAATATCTTAGGCATAACTCTTAAGAATGTATTTTGAAATTCCTATTGAATTCTAGCCAAATTATGCCATTTCTCATAATGCACTAGCCTGCACTAGCCAGTATTGGTCTCCAACGGCAGCGTCTGCCAACAACCAGCCACGTCTCTAATTACTTTGATTTCAGGAATTTTAATGAAGTCCAGTATTTCTTTACAGAAAAAAGTGCACTACAAGCAAGTGTGAATGAAAGCAAAAAAGATATCTGCATTTCGGATGCCATGAAAGCTAGCATTTTTTCATACCAAAAGCAATATGAGAAGTACTTAAAGCGAACAATAATGGACGAATGTGGAACATTCAATCCTTGGAGAATAGTCGAGAAGTAATTATACTTTCATTTAGAGTTATGATTTATAGGTTGATAAGCATGATATAATATGCCATTATATATATATATATATATATTTATTTATTTATTTATATTTATATTTATATATGTATATATATGATATATAAATTTATATATATGTTATATATACATATATATATATGTTATATATATACT